>JAAGKR010008222.1:0-32345 GCA_011419295.1 Clarias macrocephalus
AGCAGTATGATCTTGAGTGTGATATTTCATTTACAAAATAGTTCCACAAAAAACACCAACAGATTATGATTTGTTTGATTATTAAACCTGTTATTTTCCTAAACACAGATCCTTTCGGAGCTGGTGAAAATAGCATTGAGCTGGCAACCAACAGGTAGCAAATAGTGCCCTTTATTAGAGGTTAAAGAAGAGTTTGTCTTGTTTTAGAAGTTAGTTAGTTATAGTAGCATTGTAGCTCATCTTGGGCATAAATAATACAACCCATGTTGTTCAGAGACAATTTGAAATGACTTTAAATGATTTGGAAGCAATTACATAGCTCCTGTTTTTGGATTGCTTACTGCGAGTATCTTAATTATATCTGCGCTTAACTTTCACGATCAAGCAATCAACAGTTTTTTTGTGCATTTTTCACTTCCTTGCATTTTGCATCTGTTCCTTTTTTCTGCATTTTCATTCTTTTTTTGAAGAACGCATTAGTTTCTTTGTCTAAAAATGAGCGGAATGTATCCATGCCAGATCCATCTGAAGTAAAAAGCCCAACCTTAAATGCTCATCATTGGAAACATACAGCTGGTTCAGTGTGTGGAGTCCAGGATGTTTAGTATAACTTTATATGTGATAGATGTATGAGTTAGCACTCTAACAGAAAGGATTGTAGCAGATTTTCTCCAGATTTTAAAAAAGGATAGTGAGTGTAAGTGTTTTTTTGTTTGTTTTTTTATCTGAAGGTAAACGTCTGGGTGCCTTAGGCGGAGAGAGCAATTCCCCTAACTTGGAGAGGGCGGGGTGAGCGGGTGACGACTCGGTGGCATACTCACTCAGCCAAAGGCGTGCCCACTGGAGCACATGTCCTCTGCACTACATAATCTAAACTACTATGAACAGTTTTTTTACTCAAAGCTCAAAAAACAAAAATGAACACTTTATTATTAACTCGCTGAAAAAGGTGATAGTTTAACAAGTGAAAGTATCTTGACTCAAGTCACACTTATTTAAAAATTTTCAATACAAAATTACAACAAACTAAATACATAACTTTAAACATAACTTTATTTCGCTGTTGGCAGATAATGTTGCTAATGTTCCTATTTTTATCTCTTCAAAGAAGCAAAATTGTCACATAAGATCATACGCGCCCCTGGCATGTTCACCTCTGTGGGTCTCTGATGGGGCATGGCTCAGCAGTAGCTCATTGACAGGCACTAAAATGGTGCATTTGGAGAAGGGGTGAAATTAAAGGAGTTTGCATTATCCGAGAGGGTTTCAGCTGGAGCAATGTTTATGTGCATTGTTTTCTGAAATAACTTACTATTTTTCTAAATTATTTGTATTGTACAGTATACATTCACTTTGTATGGGGCAGAGTCAACCTTGGAAGATATCTCTTTTAAGAGTTTAGCATTTTTTTTTTAATCATTGCATTAGGATGATCAGTCAAAAGGACAGTATTGATTTGGAGTGACTTCCCTCTGAAGGGAATGAGATGTTATACAGTATCCATGAAAGGATTTATTATACAGTACACCAGTTTTCAGTCTTTGAGTCTAGTCTTGGTCTATGCATCTCCATCAACCACAGACAGTGTGTATTACAAACAGCAAATCATCCACTCTGACTTTAATGGATTCTGCTTTATCACTTGGGCATACAGCTCATTGACTTAGGACTGACCAGACTGGAGCAATAATGATCTGTCTGTCTATAGAAGTGAGCTACAATTCTCTGTTTGCATGGTGTCTCATTAACAGACTCTCTCTGAAGGCCCCCCTTAAATTACACAGTGCTAAAAAGCAGAAAATGATGTCTACCTCGCGAATAGCTTTGGACATTTGTACTGTATTAGACAGTATTCATGACCAGGCCATTAAACAAGAGCATGTGTGTGTGTGTGTGTGTGTGTGTGTGTGTGTGTGTGTGTGTGTGTGTGTGTGTGTGTGTGTGTGTGTGTGTGTGTGTGTGTGGACAGTGCATTTGCTTGGTGCAGACATGTTTACATTTTTTGCAAAAAAGTATGCTAAAATTATGTATGAAGGTAGTAAAGCCCATTTGGGTTCAGTAGGGAAGTTCGTTCAATCATTTAAACCATACTGCAGGATAAAAGGCTTGACCTGGATCAGTCAATTCTCAGCTCAGATGAGTGCTTGAATAAAACACAGACTGGAATTTAGGTCAGCAATATGCAAGAAGATGCAGGTGCAGAGTGAAACACACTGATGTACGATTACAAATATTTTTTATACATTCAGTGAAACAACATCAGACATCATAAAGCTGTGTACAGGGTGTCTGGCAATTGAAAGATATTCACCATACCAAACCAGTGGCAGACTGTATTGAGTTCCCTTCATTTGTTTTTGGTCTACATTGCCATGTGCCTCGTGGCTTAGTGGTTAGCATTGTCGCCTTGCACCTCAGGTTTCCTCCCACAGTCCAAAGACATGCAGAGCTAGAACCTGGTGTTCCCAAATTGTGTGAGTGTGTGTGTGAGTATGTGCGCCCTGTGATGAATAGGCACCCCATCCAGGATGTTCCATGCCTTGTGCCCCAAGTCTCCTGGGATAGTCTCCAGACCCCCCACCCCCGCGACACTGTATACAGGATTAAACATTATAGACGATGAGCGAGTGCCATGTGCATGTGTTTTGGCCGTTAGGGGGCCGTTAGGCCCCCCGCGCCTTGTTACTAGGACTTCATCTAGAGCATGCAGCTGTTCCATGGTAAATATTTGATTTGTTACATTCCCTTGTTCTGTCAAGGTCTAACTCATAAGTTTGCATTTCCAGATGTTTTATTTCATGATTCCTGCTTTTGACCTTGCATGGTTTATATATGTATAATTATGGATTATCCTTCTTTTTTTTGCCTGAATATTGAACCCTGATATTGATTATGAATATGATTATTTTTGGATTAGCCCTTATACATGACACTGAGCTTACAAACTTGAACTGATAAAATTAGTCTTCTACATAATATTTTTTTGTGTAAAAACTCATATCATATGATATACAAAATCAAATAATTGTAGTGGGTTTCAATAGTAGAAAAATACAACCACAGCAACATATACAGTAACTTTATTCACCGTGGCAATATTTGTTTAACAAAATCAGACAAAAAAAAAACATGTGGGCAATATAAGTACCTCCATCCTGGTTTCACAGCATTTTAGAAGATAAGTTGCAGGTAAGCTGCTAATCATCTGCCCTTGAATAATTGTCACCCTTCAATGTCACCAGAGCAGACATCAATTTCTCCCTGTGTTACCATGGTAACATACAGTAAGCATATGAATACCCTGAATATATGGGGAAAAAAACTGCTACATCACAAAAAGTATTTTGTATTGAAATGTGCATAACTTGTGAAAAAATGTAATTAATAAAAAAAATGGATGATGTGGATCCAAAATGGATGGTTTGATAAAAAGATTAATATTATAAAATTAATAGCCTATATAATAGTAATAATATATGTAATTAATAAATCATTACATCAAATATTTTTTTTCTAATGCTAGCTTCATGCTATTTATTTATTTCGCTTTTTTTAGTACTCCAGTGATACATAATTTTGCTTGTCCACTGTTGACAAAGTGAAGAACCATTATTTACTTGTTCCCTATGCTGTTTACAGTTCCCTTTGAACTGAAAAGTTTTGCTAATAGTAATCCTTTACTGTAATCCTGGAAAAATATTACTCAAGTATAAGTAGAAGTCCTCAATTTTCTTGTCCAAATACCATTATTATTGTTATGCAGATGATACTTGTGTACTTGAGTAAAAGTACAGAAATACTCACTACTACTTAAAATATCTAAAATGCAGGGTATTTTTCACCAAAATGAACTTGTCTGGTGCTAGTGCCAGTTCAGAGCCGGTCCAATAACGAACTTCCTAAGAATTAGTTTTGTTTTTGACGTCATTATAGTATGTCACTGTATTTTCTCTATTTTCCCAGAAATGCTAGCAGCAAAAAAATAAAATGCTAGTGGCAAAAAATGCTATCGGCAAGCACAACAATAACAATGGCAAAGTTCAACATGGCTTTGCGGGCAGTTCTCCTGGCTTTATCATTACTAGAAAGCATTGGGTCATGGCTGACACAAACTTTTGATAATCCCGCCCCTAGTCCCTGATGTATGAGGTCCCTTGTTCTAATGCAGTCAAGTATTGTTACCGCCATGGAACCGTTTTTCTGTCTGAGGGACAGTGAAAGCAAAGCATTTTTCATAATAAAATAGTCTCTCTTTCTCTCTCCCTCTGTCTCTCCCCTTGCTGATTATGAACTTGCTGTTTTTGTCATTGTCTGTCAACCAGCTCCACTCCTGATTTCAAACACCTGTTACATTATTAAGCATGCCTCGAAGGAAAGGCAAGTCATACAATTTCACCTAATAGTCAGCAGAAGGCAAAAGTCCCACTTCAGATGCTACACAGCAATGTTGTTAGGTCACACGGCGCCATGCAGAAATACAGTTAAGTGATAGTACAAATATTTTCTGTAGTTTTGAACTGATTTAAAAGTATCCTCTAATAAAACTACTAAACTATATGTATGAAATATGTACTTAAGTACAGTAACAAAGTACATGCACTCAGTTACCTCCCACCTTATGGCCCGATACCCCATGCAGCCCACTTCACAGGGAACTACTAGCCGATCGGATCAGAATGCAGACTTTGTGCCACAGGTGGTGATGTAATGAGGCATGAAAAATGCAGACATATTTACACCTGGTAATGTTACTTTGGCTCAATGAACTGTAATATATATGCAATATAATCAAGTATTCATTGTGCAGTTCAATGCTTCATCTTAATCTGAGTACATAAAGAACATGCAAAGGATAAAATACTCAGAGTATCATCTGCATGTAATATTGACTGTGTCACACTGCTGTGTTCTTGCCCAGATGGTAAATTTGCCACATGCAGGCAACATCTGTGGTCATAAGCTCTGCCTTGTAATGAACCGTATCAAGCAAGAGACAACTAAACACCAACAGTCATTAAAATTCCCTGTGACTGTGTGATGGCAAAATGCTCAAGACCAGAAAGGAAAATGTACAATAATATGTCCAGTATTTCCTCAAACCACAACTGTCTGTCAGTCTATTCAATGAAACTTTTATTGTTCATTTTAAGTAAATATATGAGAAGTTTTACTATTACTATATTTTACTATTACTACATACCATTAGCTAGCATATTTTGTATTGCCATTGTGGACACCATTGGGTTTTAGTAGGTACTATGACACTTCAGTTGGTACCATGGTAAGGCTATGGTATTTACCACTGTACGTTAGTGAATACCATGGCAGGTACTGAGGCACTTCAGTGGGTACCGACTTTGGTGAATACCATGATATTTATTGGGTACCACACTGGCCTCAAAGGACCATCAGGTATCTAATATGGTATGTTTGTACACACTGTACCATATGTCAATACATACTACCGGTATGGTATAGTACAGTACCTACTACAGTACAGACCAAAAGTTTGGACACACCTTTTATTATGTTCTTTATTGTGTTCTTTAGCCCAAACAAGTCTCTTCTGCTTGTTGCCTGTCCTTAGCAGTGGTTTCCTAGCAGATATTCTAGCATGAAGGCCTGATTCACACAGTCTCCTCTTAATAGTTATTCTAGAGATGTGTCTGCTGCTAGAACTCTGTGTGGCATTGACCTGCTCTCTGATCTGAGCTGCTGTTAACCTGCGATTTCTGAGGCTGGTGACTCGGATGAACTTATCCTCCGCAGCAGAGGCGACTCTTGGTCTTCCTTTCCTGGGCCGGTCCACATGTGAGCCAGTTTCTTTGTAGCGCTTGATGGTTTTTGTGACTTGGGGACACTTTCAACGTTTTCCCAATTTTTCAGACTGACTGACCTTCAGTTTTTAAAGTAATGATGCCACTTGTTTTTTTCTTCACTTAGGTGCTTTTTTCTTGCCAGAATACAAATTCAACCTCTTTGAATGAGAAGGTGTGTCTAAACTTTTGGTCTGTACATTACTGTAGGTAATATAAAGAGTTTCAACATACACTATATAAATATCACCATTTATGGTACATAAACATATATAACATTTTTGACAGTAATGCTAGTACTGCTAAATGCTAAAACAATGTACCTAAATATGGTACAGGTAATATATCAGCAAATAAGGAAGAGGGTACAGGTAACATTGAACTACCATGGCAGCGTTTCCAAATGTGTGATTTTGTTGTTATTATTATTTTTTGGGGGGGGGAAATGGCTGCAAACTTCAGGTGTGAATGAAATCTAGAGATGGAAATCCCAGCCAATATCTGTCCTTCAAACCAACATCCCCATGCACAATATGATATTATTCCCAGCACACATTTCCTGCACAGAGAAAAAAAAAAAAAAGATCAGCCTTATGTCCTCAGTCACCCTACCATAAATAAATAATTGTAAGAATTAGACTCTAACTATATCACTGGGAAAGATGATTTTACTTTTAAATGCGTATGTGTGGGAAACCTTTAGGATCTCAGCCAAGGTCCTAAATGGCCAATCTGGCTGGGTGGAAAATGTGTTCCCAGTTCTTGAAATATTCACCAGACCCTCAATTACAGTTCAGACGTGGCTTTTCTCATTTGTCTGCAACTGATATAGCTCTGGCTGCCCCTCTATGGTTTCAGGATGCGCCATACTGAATGGTTAATTAATCAAATGCCGGCAGTTTTACAGACAGGAAAGAAGTAATCAGTTAACCTGGTGTGTGTGTGTGTGTGTGTGTGTGTGTGTGTGTGTGTGTGTGTGTGTGTGTGTGTGTGTGTGTGTGTGTGTGTGTGTGTGTGTGTGTGTGTCTAATATTGGTCACAGACTTTTGCCCAATTGATCATTTTCAGGTGACTCACACAAGAATAAAGCTGACCATGCAGAAAGCCCTTAAGGGATCCATTAGGAAGCAAAACAAATCTCATATTGCTTGCCCATGTGGCTGTACAAAAAATAAATAAATAAATAAATAAATAAATAAATAAATACATCCTAGTGCTGAACTAATTATTCTACAGCATGTCCCAAAAGTCTCCATACATAGGCGAAATTGATACTATTTCGGCACAATGTAACTTTATTTACAATCCCTCCTTTACATTATTGCCATTTCTTTATTTACTGTATAAATACACACAGTTACCTCTCACACATTTCATGATGATGTTGTCTTAAGACATTGAGTGTTCAGTGTTGATTGTGTAATGTCAATTGTTAAAAGCGCTATACAAATAAAATTGAATTGAAATTGAATTGTTATGCCACTACTGTAATTGCACTTTAAAAGCGGTTATTAAACAATCTTCATGCTGTATAGTTTCCCAGTATGCTATGGCTTTCCCATGCCCCCTGTATATACATAAAGGTTATCTACAAACAAAAAATAATACAAGTTACTTGCCTCTGGTTCTGTGTGCGTAGAGTTTGCATGTTTCTCTGCTCATGACATGCACAGTTGGTTGCTTGGCATTTCCAAATGGCCCATATTGTGTGATGAGGGATGCACTTGTGCCCTGCAATGGGTTGGCTCTCATCCAGGAGGTACCCAATTAGGTTATGTTCTAAGTTCTCTGGGATACGCTTCAGGCCCCTGTGACCCTGTCCAGGATGAGTGTTATAGATAAAGAATGAATTAATGAATGATTTAACTACAGTAAGTATCACTCAATCATCGTTTAAACCAGCTTTATCCTGTATGCAGTGTCACAGGGGCTTGGAGCCTATGTTGGGCATGAGGTGGAGTACACACTGGATGGGGTGCCAATCCAATCCATCGCAGGGCTTAACTAAGTAGTTAACATTCTAAAAGATATTTTACTACAAAGCGTTAATTTTTCATAGGGATGGAGATTCTTGGGACACCCTGAATTAATACTGTATATAAATACCTGAAGAATATCTGTACACAAATACACTTCATGAATCAATAATGAGTAATTTGCTATGTAGAACATACTGTATAATGTCCTTGTGTTGCATCTATGTTCCAATAATAGATACAACTCCATTCCCACCAGTTTTCTCTACAGGATTGCCCGGGCTTATTGTTCAGCTTCCATTCAATTCAAAAGCAAGTGCAGTTATGCCAGAGTCTCTGAGGCCCTCTCCAAGAAAGAATGCTAAAATGAAGCAAAGTGGTTCCACTTAAGGTGGCCATGCTCATGAAATCTTCACACCTCCACGGGTAAAACCATGTCATGACGTTATTTGGCTTGTGCAAATACGGATGGGAATCAATGGACAAATCCTCATTCTTCCTTTCATTCATCATTATCTTTGATCATATTCCAGACTGCTTTTAATGTGATCATTTTTCTCAATTACCTCAATCAGAAAGTGCATCTTTTACATTGTGCAAACATGGAAACTTGCAAAAATTTTACTTGCGTTACTTTACCATACTTATGCAAATCATAATTATAGTCAATTATGGTTCTGTAATTATGGTAAATCTGACTGGGACACATGAAGCAGATTAGCATCAATTAACTGAGTTGGTTTAATAATTACAGATACATAAACTCATTCTTAAGCATGCATTTTATGATTTCAGGTATAAGACTAATGAGATATGGGAATGTGCTGGAACTGAATATTGTGGTGGGAATGAGGAGCATAAGTAGTCTTAGAGACAATGTTTTGCATGTATAGTATGTTACATGTGTGGCCTTGCACCTCCATGGTCAGGGTTTGATTCACAGGTCTGTGTGTGAAGTTTACATAATCTCTCAGTGCTTTGTGGGTTTCCTCCCACAGTCCAAAGACATGCAAAGTAGGCTAATTGGTATTTCCAAACTGCCCATAGTGTGTGAGTGAGTGTGTGTGACCTGCGATGGATTGGCACCCTATGCATGGTGTACTCTGCTTTGTGCCCAAATCCCAGGGATAGGCTCCAGGCCATTGAGTGAGTATGTTACAGGGTGGCATGATGTTATAGTGGCTAGCACTGTTGCTTGACACCTCCACTGTCGAGGGTTTAAATCCTGCCTTGGAGAATCCTGCTCTCTCTGTGCTTGTGGGATTTAATTGGTATTTCCAAAGTGCCTGTAGTAGTGTGTGAGTTTGTGTGCTTGTGTGTTGCTTTGTGCCCCCGAACTACAACCATGTACAGGATATGCGGTATAGAAAGTAAATACTGCATGTTATAGTAAGGACACAGTTTTTGTTTGTTTGTTTTTGTTTGTTTGTTTGTTTGTTTGTTTGTTTGTTTTTCCAGAAAAACAAAGAGGTGCATTCACCTCTGTGTGTGTGTGTGTGTGTGTGTGTGTGTGTGTGTGTGTGTAAATTATATAATTATGTATTTTATCATTTCAGGGTTTTTATTTATTTATTTATTATTATTATAGCTGTATTTTGCTACAACAGTCTTCCAGCAGAATACAGATATAAATTATGATGACTGATGAGTCTCTGACATGACATTTTATTTCATGGTTATAGAAAAGAAAGAAAAACTTAAGAAACAAGAAAATGAAGCTACATACATTTACTGCCAATCTCAAGCTATATATAATAAACACACTGTTGCTTATTTACTGTTTTCATGTATGAAACTAGGAAAGGGAAACTAAATGAAAATAGTTACATTGGGCTGTTTTGGTATTTGGTGTTTTATGATTGATGGTGTCACCTATAAGAGGCATACTTTTCATATCTACAAAATTGCTTGCCTTGTTCATGCCTGATGTGAAAGTAAAGTGGATTTCTTCTGCGCTGAACAGACTGTTGAGAAGTAATTACCCACACAGTATATGGCAGTGGAAAAAAATGTTTATTTTGTTCGATCAGGTTGTTGAATACTGAAAGCTATTTAGCAAAATTAATGAAGTGTAAAGTATGAGAAAACGTAATGAACATTTCTGGAGGAACTCTTGAGATTAATTCACACAAACAGATTTGTTGCAAAAAATTTTCATCCGAATGAAAATGGGAAAACGATTGAAAAACGCACACTGATGAGGTGGAACTGCTCCTTAAGTTTAGACACGAGCATCTGTGCTTGCCGGGGTGTTATCAAATAATTTCAAATTTCTTTATTATAAATTTCTTTATTTATTTATTTTTCAAAAGAACTTAAGCAAGTAGAACACCTAATCCCTGAAAATGGATGGGTAACTTTTCACCAACTTGAAAAAGAGATGCATCTGTCCTTTGGAACTGTACACACAAGCATTCATAAACACCACTTGCACATTACAACTCGGCTAGGACCTCGACTAGGAGTTGTGGCCACATCCCCCATACAGTCCTGACCTTGCTCCAAGTCATTTCTACCTATTTAGGTTATTAATAGAGTTCCTTTGAGGTCCCTCTGATCATTTCTGCGGCATACTGAGAAAACTTTCTACTTTCAAGCACAAACACTGCAATAAGTGCAGCAGGAGATCATATAGAAAAAACAAAGTGGTTTTTACTTCCATAACTGTAATCTATTATTCTGCACAATCAGAAGCCCTGGTTTGACTTGATTGTCCCTTTCAGAAGAAGTGATACTTTTTTATTTGCATGAGATAGAAGCAGTTCTCTGTTCTACTCTCTCTCTCTCTCTCTCTCTCTCTCTCTCTCTCTCTCTCTGGAAAAACTGTAACATTTTAAGGAATTCTTCAATTTAAGTATTAGCATTTATTGTGTAAATCAATTCTGAATAAAAAAAAAAAACTGACCCATAGATTCGATCAATTGAATAGATCAACAAAAAATGTATTAAGTTGCACTAGATTCCATAGCTCTAATCATCAGCCCATCTCCAGTGGGTACTATGCATGATGGCCCATGGACGTTCTGGAATAGGGGTGCTCATCTGTGCCAATACTTTTTGACCAGGGGATGTATTCACCGTACACAATAAACAACAGGCTGTTTTAACAGCATTTCCTCATGTTATGAAGTTCATAATGTCTGTTTGAACCCAATTCCTTTTGCTATGGAACAGTATGATTTCACAAATCATTGGGTCCAAATTCCTTGAACATGTTTAAAAAACTTATGGCAGAGCTATGGCTTTTTATGATCTATTTCTCCACTGTAGGTCCAGCTTATGTTTTCATAAGCCTAGCCATGGTCATCCATGACTTCAATATTACACTGTACGGAGAACTGTTATTTTCTTCTGTAGTCCACTACCTGTTGTGGAAACTCACTAAAATTATGATGGATTCTACAGAAAGGCACGTAGTGACCTATTTGGAATTCAGCCCGGAAAAGAGCAACTGCGTTAGCATCACAAACGCAGATGCTGCCTGTCAAACTGGGCTACACTTTGTACTGTCATAGGGTAAAATAAGCAACATGCATACAAATGGTCAAACCATTTTCTATGAGATATGCACAGGGTTTCACAGGGTTAAGGAGTGAAAATGAATAACCAAAATAATGCATGACATATTTGTCATTCTTTAACCATAACTGCATACTAAACGAAAATGGCATTTAATACAGATGTGTTTCTATTTCATTCAGAATAGGGGAAAATCTTATAGATTTCCTGACCTGCTGGCTATGTCGTGCACCTAAATCAATTTTAATACATGGCTGCTTCTCAAGCTGTTCTTATTGAAAATATCTGACAAAAATGGACCTGGTCATTGTTCGCTCAGCATTAATGATAAATATGACAGAACTTAAAAAGACTATTCATCTTACAAAGAACCTGCACAAAACAAAGAAACAAAAAAAAAAGCCATGCTTAAAACACAGAAAACAAGACCATGGCTTTATCAGAACGACCAAGAAACAGGATCACAGCTTTAGTCAGGTTTATTTAAAGGCACTTGTCTGATTGCAAACAGGTGAGTGCCATTTGTAATTAGGTGACTGCACAATGGTGTTGAAGCGTGATCGTAGGTCATGTGATGAGGCTTTCAGCTGAGGATTGTGGGGTTTGTAGTCTACAAGTTTGAAACTAAATTCAGGAGCTACAAAGACAAATGTGACACTAAGCAAGCCTTACTTAGTTATTAATATGACTAAAATAAAAACATAAAACTTACTAATTAACTAAATGAATAAATAACAATGATGAAAAAATATGCATGATGTCTAGGCATTGGACTACGGTTCATAAGGTTCCAGGTTCAAATCCCATGACTGCCAAGTTGTCGCTGTTGGGAAGGCCCTTAACCCTCAACTGCTCACTTGTATAATGAATTACAAACGTAAGTCGCTCTGGATAAGGGGGTCTGCCAAATGCCTAAATGTAGCAATGCAATGTAACAAAAAAACAAACCATGAGACGAAGGCACAACCCTTGGGGAATGTACAGTAGATGTTGAAAACAGGCAGGCTGGCTGACTAATGTAACATACAAACATGGGACAGGGTACACAAAGAAAAATATGAGATGAAAACATACGCACTGGATGACTAATGCAGAACCTGGATTGAAATTTACAGAAAATCAAGTTCCTCTCAGCAAGGCTGTTCTCAAAAACGCTTGGCAGATTTTAATACAAGACCCTGCAGGGGAAATATGGAAATAGCTCCAAAGAGAAGCCATATTGAAGAAGGCTGAGAATTTAAATCAGGTAGCAGTGAAGCAGTATCCATGTGCCAGTTTGCTACTGATATGAGAAAAGATGATTTAAAAGCAGCTCTTTCACTCAGTCTGCTGCAAAAAGCTACATAACACATAATGCAATACAAACAGTTAACGCAGTGATACAAAAAAAGAGTTACATTTCCGTTGTTGCTTGCTAATGGACAGTAATAATTGCGCAGTGATCTTTTCTATGTCTATACTGTTTGAATTCACCCTTGATGATCCAGCTGCCTTCTTTTCTATCTTTTTTTTCCTGCTGATTGGAAATGTACAACATCAAACAGATTTGATACTTGACAGATTCTATTCTTCAAAGAGATTGTGTCATGTAAAATCTCTCTCTCTCTCTCTCTCTCTCTCTCTCTCTCTCTCTCTCTCTCGTACACACAATTCACAGACACATGCACATCAATATAATTAATTGGTCATTTTAACAGCTCCTTTACCTCTATTAAATGGTATGTGTGCACTGTTACTTATGTGGTGTACAGAGATTATTGAATATTTTGGATACCTTTAGCAAGGTTTTACAATATAGGACAAAATAAATATCAGGATCATGAAATTTTAAGTCTAATTTTTTTGACTGGACGTGTGTATCTGTATTAAAAACTGCAGTTTTGAGTAAAAAAAAAAGTTTTTAATTGCAGAATTACACTATCACACAGAACTACAATACAAGCTTATAAATCCATTTTGGCAAAACTTCAAGAAGTGGATTTGCAGTGTTTTACAAAATCATACAAAATTCACACTAACATAACCAAAAACGTTTTTGGCATAATATTTTCCCCTATATTAGGGAGGAAAAGTTTTCATTTCACTGTGTAACTGTTCACATATATCTTGTTATACCAGCTGGTGGATGTGCAGTGAATGATTTCCTATTTCCCCCTGTGTATTAATCATCTTGTAAGCCTTCACCAGTGTCAGATTTTGACTGCAGGATGCTTTTGGCTGAACTGTTCCCAAGCAAACGGTGGACCTTGACTGATGGACTCGTAGTTTATACTGTATATCTCGTATCCCTGCTTATTTCAGTGGTCTAAATGAAGCATCATGTACTTGGTCTTAACGAAGACTAAGTACCTTTTTATACATTTTGATTAAAAATTTAAAAGCATTAACGTTATCAGAGAGTAACAGTGATTTGTTGCTAAACAACGCTAATTTAAAGAAAATATAGTTTTCCAGGGCCAGTCAGATTTTTAAATGTGTTCTGGTATGAAGAGTAATTGAGCAATTTTATGTAAGGAAAATATGCAGCAAGGTTGCCGAAGTGTAAAAACATCCCTTTTAATGGAAAATAAATTGTTATTTAGGACACAATTTCAGGCACAATCATCCTTGTGACACTGCAGGACTTTATTTTGCATTATCCCAATATGGTCCAAACAAACTCCTCAGTATTACCAGTGTATCTGTAATTATTAACATTTTGACAGCAATATGTGCTAAACATAATTTTCAGATGTTTACTCATTTTGGAAACTTGTGTCTATGATCGTCTATAATAAAAGGTTTCATTTGAAAACTGCTATATAACTTATAATTTAGAAGCTTCAAACGTCTACATTTTGAGCAAAACACAGTCACCCAAAATTCAAGCAAAAGCTGACGCATTGTGACGAGGCAATCACTTTGCTTCTTTCTGTCACATGATGCAAAGATTTCCCTTGTGCAACACACCTGCTGGCAGAGGGTGAGGCTGATCATGCTGTAAACTGCTGTAAGCTTTTGTATTGCTTATAATGTTTTTCATCATTTTCAACAATCTTTGTATTTTGTGGTCAACGAAAATATTTTTTGTTCCCTTGATAACGTTCTGTTTGACTCACTACAAATTGTATGCTTAAATAATTCATCCACTGTGACAAAACTGTGGATTTATAGATATTTGAAATATCACACAAAATGTACACTGACATAATCCAAACAATGTTAACAAAATAGTTTGCCATTTGTGCCTTTTAACACCCGAGTGACTCCAAAAAATAATACACACAAATATTCTTTATTAGTCTTTAGTCCTTCTTGCTTTATTAAAAAACTATATTTGTAATCTGCAAAAATGGACTTGTTGTTTTGCTGTCAAACTGTTCATATATCCTTCCCCACCTCAAGGTAAAGAGTAAACTGTTAAATTTGTCACAAGAGACTTGAATATATGTATGTATGTTTGTAGGATTGTACCATTTTTAGAAAGTAATAAATTACAATACAGTACTTGTGATCTTAATGAAACTAGAGGAAGTACGCATCCTTTCTGTAAGAGACATGAGAGGACATGAGAGGAGTAAGAAAAACATTTATTTATGGAGATATATGTATGGCTTGAATGACAATACTTCAGCCAGGAATCTGACAGTGGGGCAAAACAATTCCTGACAAATACTAGTATCTTTACATATCCAGCACGATGCGAACCATAGCATATGTCTGTTTCATATCCATATAGAATATGGGTCAGAACTCCCAAATGCAAAAAATCTGATTTCAAATTCCCTTTCTCCCTGCCACATATTGTAGGGTCCTGGTGTTGCTTCTGCACCATTGATTTATGTTATTCATCCATGGCATGGCAGTTGCTTTGTTCAAGTATGGACTAATGGCACTGAGCCAGATCCATGTGATTACATAAAGACAAGAGCTACGGAACAATAGGTAATTACTTGCCTAGACAGAAAAGATTGGCTCAGGTAGGTGACTTACCCCGATTGCCCTTTTCCACTCAAACAGGAGACACTGACATATAACAGAAATGGTCTAACCTACTCAAGGCGGCGAGCTAAAAAAAAAGACATTCTTGACATATGTGACATTTCCTGTGAACCTTGGCAGCAAAGCTCTTTAAAGTGTACAATATCCCACAGTGTTCTACAGCAGCCTGGAGTTAAGGGATGATATGGTCAAAAAGCTCATTTTGGTTGGGGGAAAAAATGTGTCCACAGTATAAAGGTACCTCACAAAGTTCATAAAGTCATTGCTGTTGGTTTTCTGAAGACCAACATCTAGATACCAAAATTTTCAATCAACCGTTGAGATTGTTTTGAGCCCCAAGCGCTCCATTAAAACAGGCATTAAAATTTAACTGATTATTGATTGAATAAAAGAACAGAAAATGAGCTCCATCGTCAATTGGTAGCTTTCAAAACAGGCTTTGAACTGTAGTTCAATTAATCTGTACATATTAATAATTAGCATATATGATTAGCTAGTGTGTATTCCTTAGGGTGAAAATATACTTGCTTTTAAGTACATGCATGATGGCTGCCTCACATATGCTACGTTCGTTTGGTGCATAGCTTGTGCACATCCTAATTTGACGCAGCCATGTAAACAGTAAGGGCAGTGTAATCAGTCAGCATGTCAAAAAAAAATATGTTTTTAAAGGAAAATTAGTGCCACCAGGTCTGCAATACAATCCCAGTTGTCCAATCCCCCAATCATGTGGCAGCAGCACAAGGTAGAAACCCATGCAGATGAAGATGGAGAAAAAGTATGATCCCTGTGATTTTAACTGTGGCATGGTTGTTGGTGTCAGAATACTCCAGAATTTACACAGTATGTAAGAAAAAGAAAGAAAAAAAGAAAGAATGACACTTTTATGGGAGGAAATGCGTTGTGGATAAGACAGGCCAAAGAAACATACAGTAGCAAGATTGGTTTGAGTTGCCATGAAGTAAAGGATAACTCAATCACTCTGCAATTCTGAACTCTATAAAAAAGGAGAAGACCATATACTGTTGCACTTCTCTCAGCCATGAACATCAATGTGAGGCAATCACCGGCACAGACTCATCCAAACTGGAAAATTGAAGATTAGAAAAAGAAAATCACTAACTGTTTCAGTCTTTAGTTGTACAGTGATGGTGAGTATGTGCCCATGAACATCTCAGATGCCCCACACCTCAGGGGATCTTTGCAATGCAGCTTTCCAATGAACTTTCCAATATTCCAAAGAACTCAACTGATCTGATTAATTGCTAAAGTTATTCTGACTTTTTTTTTTATTATTATTTGTTGCTTATGTTGACCATTCAGACACTTAATGGTATATAAGAACTACCATCTGGCTAAGACCTACAATCTATTGATCAGCCCTGGTAGGAGCAGATAATAGTTCTGACAATCATTGTTAGTCATAAAGGCTTTCTTCTGCTGAGAAAGGAAAATTACATACTGCTGTAATAAGACCGCAGGGTTTGCTTCTATCCCATCGGTCTATCAGTCTCAGTAAGACTTACTTTCATTTCTCCAGTTTAATCACCAGGAACCAATTATGCATTGCAGAGCTTACAATTAAGCAAACAACAGGTTATGAAACCCTGGTTACTGGTACACCAGTTTGCTAAGACAATGTAAGGCTGATTAAAAGAGCATGCACATCTGTGTGTGTGTGTGTGTGTGTGTGTGTGTGTGTGTGTGTGTGTGTGTGTGTGTGTGTGTGTGTGTGTGTGTGTGTGTGTGTGTGTGTGTGTGTGTGTGTGTGTGTGTGTGTGAGAGAGAGAGAGAGAGAGAGAATTCTTTATACATGTCAGTTGCAGAGGTGGTTCACTGGAGGAGGTCTGCAGACTGCTGAGCAGACCAGTTTTCACTGTAATATAGAAAGCATAGTGCTTTAATACAGTCTAGCCTGAGGTATTCACATTTTAAAGAGCAAATTCAAATGTCAATCATTTGAATGCAATCAAAAACTGCAAAAGTCAGCAGACAGGAAAACAATATTTACAACAAATCACCTTAGGATAATTTTTGCTGGGAATATAAAGTTTTTTTTTTTTTCTTAGCCATCATTGAAGACTAATGCCTCAAGCTGATAATAACTCAAAGACATGAGAATTATCTATACCACATACCTCTTCACTTAAAGGTAGCTGTCAGAGCTTGAATTTAGCCTACAGTATATACAGATCAGCCATAACATTAAAATGCAAAATCCAATCTTGTGCATTTTGCAATTGTGCCACCAAGGCAGCTAAGACCCTAATGGTATATAATTGAACATCAATGTTAATGTGTTAATGTTTTGTGGTGTTATCATTATGGCTGTTCTGTGTATACTGTAACTATTGACCATTTTTATTTCATAGTGGCCAGTTATATACAGTTAGACTTCAGCAAGCTCTTTACAAAAGCTGCTTTTTAATTCATAAAGGAAGGAAAAAACCCTAAATGATTCAGCTTCTCTCTTACTCACACCACTGTGTCATGTTCATACCTGAAACGATGTCAAATTCCATATCCCAGAATGAATCACAATCTACAACAACATAGGTTACTTGGATCACCTGCACAACATGTTCACACCGAGTCGCCAGGACTGTGATCAATAACGAGAGCACTTGTGAGATCCTTGTAATGTGTTGTTGTATGGTTGGTTTGCAAAAAAAAAAAAAAAAAAAGGAATTTTAGAATGGTTTGAGGCAGCTTTCTGTGAAAATAAAGATAGCAGAAGTATAAAGTGATTCAATTTGTTGAAATTTTTGTGAAACTAAAATCACAATTTTAGTTTCAAGACTAAGCAGATCATAGTAATGTATTTGTTTATGTTTATTTCTTAGCATTAAGAAATATTACAGCACTGTGTTAGAAGACAAACTTAACTTGTGCTTTAACTACAAGTGTAGGGGATGTGTACGAGTTCACATTACATACCCCAGAACACCAAGTGCACTGTACTTCTCAGTCTCATTATTTGTTGGTATATCTTGTATCTGTGTATATAATCAGTGCCAAATGGTTAAACAGTCTCAAGAAATGTTTGAAAAATATTTGCTTTTATTGCATTTTACTTGAATCACTTGAATTTACTTGAATTTACTTGAATGATTTTTGCTGGAAGCAATCCACAAAATTTTCAGAGAACATATGAAGCCGGCCAAATGGTCTCAACCTCCAACAAACAAGATGAACTTTCTTTTGCCTTGACTCAAAGAATGCTAAACTCACTTACTTTTCACTTTTTTTTACAGCCCCAACCAAAGAACCATATAGGGAAATCATTCCATCCCAATCAGGTGTTAAAGGAGCACCAACCTGGGATCTGCATCAAGAAATTGCTCAAGTTATTTATCTCCAGTCTCCTTCCTAGATAGCATCTGGATGTGGACCACTTCTGGCAAAGATGTAGATCTGTTGGTCCACCTGCAGCACTGGTAAGTAATAATAATAATAATAATAATAATAATAATAATAATAATAATAATAATAATAATAATAATAATAATAATAATAATTAAAGAACATGAATTCTATACAGGTTTAAAGATATGCTTGCAGTGAATTTTCTTTTACATTTATTGTATTGCTATAATTGTTCAGGTGTGCCTTTGGGATTTGGCAACCCGGAGTGGATCCATCATTCTATGCGGTATGTGGGCAAGATGAAAATGGTGGAGGTGGGTCAGAACTGTCCCTGAACAATTTTGCTACCTGGATTAGTCCTGTCCTAATGGAAGAAAAAAAAATTTGTGGGTAAAACTCACACATCACCTCTGTCACTGGACACCTTCATAAAAACCTACATCCATCTTTATAACAAATATAAGTGGCCGAACATACAGTACTATCAGATATTCATAAGATTATATCATCTTGAAGCCCGGACAGCCTCTGTCCAAAATTCCATATTCTGTACATGACCTACATGTTCTGTAAACTTGTGCCGCTTCCAGTCCTGCAACAGCCTTGTCTCACCGTACTGACAGACAGACCAAGGTAGATCAGGTTTCATGGTGATCATAGATCTCATGTTCAAGTCCCTCCACTTGATACTCCTGATTAAGATACCCACTGCCTTCAAAACTGTGGAGCTGTTGTTTACTCTGGCTTACCAGTATGAAGCCAGGAGTTACAATTGATGTCTAATGTACAGAAGAGCTTCCTGGAAAAGCTGAGAGTGGCTAGAAGCCTCACCTCGCTATCACTTCAAAGCCAATGGTCAGCCAAGAAGTCAGTAGATTTCTTGATCTATTTACACAGAAAAACAAGAGTACTGGGCTTACTTCTTCCCATGGCCAGAATACACACAGAATTTGCTGAAAGCCTTGACCAGCCATCTTACTCCCAATCAGGTTTTCTCGCTTCAATGGGATGCTAACTCAACTGATTAAGCAGTCATCCAGCTGTGGATGAGATTTAAAAAAAACAAAAAGATTTCGTCTTGACCTTCAATATCCTGAAATTGTGTCTGTCTTTTGTCCTTATGTTGCAGTTGTGTTTTGCATTTGCTAGGCATTTAATGAAAATAAATAAATAAATAATTAGATTCATTCTCCACCACTGTCACCGCCTTTGCTGCCTGACACGTCATATATATCGCAAGGAATTGTTTTTGTGCCCCAAATCTCTGACTAGTGTCTAACTCAATCGTGAATAAATGCATCTACGCCATATATTTAGCTCTGTCTGTGTGCAAACTGGAAAGCACATTAGCAAATCTGTATTCCTCATGAGGTCATCACATCGCAGCTGTAAGTGACATGAGATAGCTTTCCATTAGTGATTTAATTGAAATATCAGTTAAGATTATCACACCGTGTTCCTGAAGCTTGACTTATAATTGAATTGATGTGCTGCATGAAGAAGCCCTCAAATCCAATCCATCAGATTAGAGTTCAATTGTGTGTCTGCTACACAAAGACAACACGAGCGAGAGGGGTTTGTGTACTGGAATGCTAGAGCCAGCACGATGTGAATGTTACTCACTCTAATCTAATTTGTGCCAATGTCTAGATATGCCAGTGGCCATAAAGCCTGCAGCGAAATCACTCTATTGAGGTTATAATAAACCCTTCGCTCTCTAACGGCTCACCCATGTCTCTCTAATCCTCTCGATGATACACAGATTCTGAAAATGTTGTCTTACAAAGTGCAAATGAAATTGGACCAGAGAAATGTTTGAGCAATCTGCCAGCGGAGACAATGTTTGCTTACTCTGCTAGTAATAAAAGCTTCCCAAGAGTAGTTAGTGTAGTATAATATGGTAGATTTTATGCATGCTCTAGAGATAGCTGACTGCACTGTTTGGACTTAAACATAATATAAAGGCATTATCTTAAGACTAGAGGTGTGCATTGGGACTGGGATCTCATGGGATGCAACAGACGAGATGCATGGCTAGGAGGTTTTTCGCATTCCTGCAGGAGAAGCAAGAGTTCAGATACAGAGCGTGCAGGATGAAGTAGAACCACATTTATTAACAGAAGATGCAGCAGTCATTTATTCACCGTTATTAACTTCCTGGTCAGAGTTGTGGTGGTTTAAATTAGGATATTAGTTCGTATTTTGAGAATAAAAATAAAGCATGCTCAATTATAGGGTCAGCTGAGTGAGAAGTGAAGTGTGCTGCACACATTGAGATTGATTAAGATTTACGAGAGATGTAGAACATGCCAGTCCTATCATTTTAATGTCGCTGCTATTCTTTCCTATTGTTTCTCACAGCTCAATTAGATGCAGATTTTTGGAGCATTAAACAGATGAATAGTGCTATTGTGCTATACAAGTATGTTCATTCCATATCAGAGGCGTCTGATCCATGCAGCATACAGTATACATGCATGACTAGTGACTTATAAGACTCTGAGTCAGTGTAACAGTTGGAGAAAAAATTGCAGTGCCAAAATATAAATCTGAAAGTCTTGAAACTCAAAAGACTACATGCCAAGGGTGTTAAATCACACCATCTGTGTAATGCTATTAAAATGTCTCCTGGGCCAAACTTCTGCGCTGCTGTGATGTACTGTCATCAAATTGCACTTTAAGCTCTGTCTCATAGCATGTCTTCCATAAAATGCTCACTTTCAATTTTTACAAATGTCATGTAGTCTCCTTAATCCTGCTCAACAGTGTCCTTTTCCCTGATCCTCCACAGTCATCAGTTTCTGGCAGAGGTTAAGCTATTGTGTACTGCTCCGAAGTCAAGTTGGATTTCGGTTAGGTATATAATAAGGGAAAGTTGTTACTGAAAAAAGAAAAACACCAGCGTGTCAAATATAAGATGTGCTGGAGTGCTTTCACTGGTGCTGTTCAAAGCGATAAAGATGGTAAAAAAAATATGTTGAGAGACACCTGGACATACTGTATTTTGCTGAGTAATACTCTTGGGAGCATCTTGTGTATTTTGTTCCCAAGAGAAGTATTTGGAAATGTTTAAGAGATGACATGAAAAACAAAGCCCACAGGGACCATTCAGGGTTCCAGAATGTTTGAAAATATCTTGTACTTTGTTCCAAAAACCTAGCTTACCTAGATTTCATAATTGTTATATTAGATAGTGATTTAATACAACAAAAAGATAGAAAAATGTAGTGTAGTTGAGGACAGTTCTGCCACAGCAACCTGTTTGTACAACTGTATCAATATGAAATTTAGTTTTATTTCATACGGCTGTAATAAGAAAGCGTACGGTACATATGCTAACTCCCCTATACATTTTAATTATTTATACAAATATATTCATGTAAATTGTTATAAACGTGACAACGTTTGCAAAAATAAATTAAGGAAAAAAACAATGTGTGTCCAAAACAGAAGGGTCAAATTATAGGCCTGAATCAAGCAACGAAATCAATTAAATGAATGGCATTGGACTAAACCATCAACATCACAGAAGAAATTTGATCAGAAAAAAAATATATGTATGTAATATATATGTACTGTATGTCTCTTAAAAAAAATTTTGGTGAAAAAAATTATCCTAATACAGAGTGATGGGTGTATCAGGGTAAGAAGGGAAATGCAGCGATGCACTCATCATGCAAAGTGCTCAACCGTACAAGCCTGTGGAGACAGTGTCATGATCTGCTTCAGTGGGTCAGGTCTAGACTCAGAAACGTTATGTGGTAATAAAATGAAGTCAGCTGATGACCAGGGTATCACATTAATGTACATTTTCTTTTCAGCTGGATTAGGGATTTCAATTGTGCAAGGGGATTTCTGGGAGCATGAGGAAGCATTTTCACACATGAATTGGCAATAGGCAGTTAAATAAAAAATGTAAGAGTGTGCAAGTCATAAAAGTATACTAGGACAAGAGGCATTCAAGGAGTGGTGATAATAGAGCATAACAGCACTGGAATACTGGAATATATATATATATGGGGGGGGGTCAATCTTGTAAGTTTCTTAGAACTGTCCAACATCTCAATGGTGTTGAGATGTAGGACACATGAGCCTGGAAACGTCACAGCTTGAATAAAATAAATAAATAAAAAGAGCAGTCTAGAGTAGAAAAAAACTGTCTATTTTCTTCTCACCTTCTTCCCCAGCTTTACAATTTTGTATCATCATTAACACCACATTTGCATGAACTTTAATAAAAACCAGCACTTTCATTAAACCTGACACTCTACATAACCTCACCTCCCACCTATTTTAAAGCCATGGATTCAGCATTATATGGATGTGTGTGTGTGTGTGTGTGTGTGTGTGTGTGTGTGTGTGTGTGTGTGTGTGTGTGTGTGTGTGTGTGTGTGTGTGTGTGTGTGTGTGTGTGTGTGTGTGTGTGTGTACATCTAAAGAATTCATATAGCTCTTTGCCAGTGACAGCTTTATGTTCAAATTCTGCAGGTGTGATAAATGGTAAAGGAAGAAGGATGGTTCATTATCAGAGAGCATTCGATCTGAACATCAGGATGTATACTGATCCTGTAGAATGATGCTTCTGAGCAGCAAACCCTCAGCACAAACGTCTTTATGAACTATCATCATGTATTTATTGAATTTTTTAAAAGGATGATGCCCACAGGATGTAATATCTATTTTTCAAGTGTATTTGCCTCCAAATAGACCTACTGTATGAAAGAGAGGCATGGAGGCACACACCTAACAACATACAAACAAGGCAGTGATACAAGAACATCATTTTGTGCATTCCACACATTCTCTGTTTTCAGGTAAAGAATCATACATTATTTATGTTCTTGTACATGTTGTAGATAGTTTTCACGGTTCAAACATCACAAAACATAAGACGTCTTGAATAAAGCTACCTGTCTAATTGGTCGATGTTCACTTTTTCAGCATGTTCATGGTATGTAAAGTAAATATATACTTTACTTAAGACAGATGGCAAGGATATGAATGCACATATCATTTATCATGGTTAGAACTACAGGACAAAAACAAGCTCGAAACCTGACAGGGGCAGAGAAGAGCATGGCCTTTTTACCCACTTGTATCAGCCCAGGGTGGTTTTACAAGCATGATGGATGATCCAGCAGTGTTCGGGAGTCATGTATTTTGTTTTGTTTGGTTTGTTTCAGGGGTTCTTGGCAAAATATGTGAGCAGCATGCAAACTTTTAACACAAAGAAGCAATCATTTATGATTCTACTTCATGTTTGCATACATTTGGCACAGCAATATAACAATGCAGCATGAACCTTAAAACAGTTTGTGAAATACAATATACATTATGTATTGCATCATGCACCTGGATTAGATATATCCTCCAGTAACAGCATAAAAGCATTCCCAACACAACAAGTATCAAGAAAATAGAAATAGTAAAAAGACCGTCCACACACATAATAATAATAATAATAATAATAATAATAATAATAATAATAATAATAATAATAATAATAATATATTTTATAATAATTTTTGCCTACATTCACATTACCAGCCTGAATTGAGTCAATTCCTATTTTTTCCCCCAATCTGTCATTGTTTTAGGGCTCTTTGAACGTAAAAAAAAATCTGATGTTACCTGATCATATCTGAGCAACATATGTGCTCCTAGATCAAATTCATATCCTATATGTGGTCATGTGACTTGAATGGGAACTGTCAGATTGGTATTCTTGTGACTTTTTGCCTCTGCGCATGCGTGAGAGCTGACAAAGTTAGTCATCATCAGTTGTGTTTGGATTTGATGGTAGTGCTAGCAATAGTTGCTAAAACAGCTAAAGCAAGGCATCTGGTTTTCTTCAACTGCTTTCTATCCACCTGGGCAAAATCCCAAATGTATTTTTGCTAAAGTCACATCCATTACTTGAAATGAATGAGTGGTCCCACAAATATGTCCTAGATAACGTGAGCAAAGATGTATTAATGTACGCATGCCTGCTGTTTCAGAGGACAGACACAACAACATTAGAGTCAGATAAAAGTCACTTGTAATTATGAATGAAAGCTATCATGACATGCAAATCTGATCTTACAAATCCGAATTAAGCAATGTTGCTTGTAATGGGAACATATTCTTTCTCTATCTTCACTGCATCTAGTTTCCAAAATCCAATGATATGAAGCTCTGCAAATTTTTTGCAGCTAAAGAGGTGCACAGCTACACCACCTCCTCAATTCCCTCACCTTCAGTCAACTAATCAAATCTGGCTGCTGCTACACTTGGAGGCTCCGAAGATACTTATGACTTGTGAGATACACATGACTTCCCCTGACCTGCCCTTTCCCCCAACTCATTTCTTCTTAATTAAAAGACTATGTTTCCAGTAACTGTTGTCCCTGTGTCTGTATTCTAGCCTGCCCCACTTTTACACTGATGGAGGACGCGGGCAGACCCAAGATCCTAACCCACTCCAGAGGTGCTTTTCAGCCACATCCTGCAGTCCAGTATCCAGCAAGGAGGTCCGCAGGGAGGCCCAACATCTTCTAGGGGAACTTATGCCTCATGATGATCTGGAGTCATTTTACACACCTTCGAGAATAGACCAGCAAGAATGGCCAAAATGGGAGTAGAGCACTGTTATCCATAGTGTTGCTGATCTGGAGTTAGGCTCCAATCTGGTGGGTATGGGCTCATCATCAGGAGGTCTAGGTTGCTGTGTGCAACCATTAATACAGATGATCCACACCCGCAACCATTAAATTTGATGTTGTGATGCCCCTGGTTCACTCTCACTCTCCTGCCAGCCATTGTGGGGTGAAATACATAATGAAGAAATTTAAGGATCACTTGTGCCATTAAAACAGCTCTGACCATCCAGACATGACTCTACAAGATCTGGGAAGGTATGCTGTATTGCCTGGCACAAGGACATTAGAAGTAGGTTGTAAAAGTTGCAAGGTGGGTCATTGTAAAGCTCTGGACGGGTTAGGAAATTAGGAACACAGAGAGGCGGTGATGCAGTGAGTTTAAGCATGCAGCGTTTATTGCGATTCAGTCAGTGCAACAAGTGAATGAGGTGAAATTAGGTGCTCTGTAAAAAGGGCGATAGTGAGGGTCGGTGTGATGGGTTGGTGGGGAATGGCTTGGGTCCTGTCTTTCCGCTGTGCTCTTGGCGAGCGTCGGTTGAGCCGAGGAAGCGGAGATACGGTTGCAATAGACCCTTCGATGAGCTGGGCGCACGGGATACTCCGGGATAATCCAAGTCTGTGGAGAAAAGAGAAACGAATACGTCTCCTGTATACGTTTTCCACTCACCGGTTTGCTCCGTCATTGTCCTTTTATAGGGAGCAGGTGACAGGTGGACGGTGTATGACTCGTCCTTACTAGTACCGGTGAGACGTGGCGCCCCGCCCCTTTTTGTGCTTTGATGCTGTCCGAGGTGCCATCTGCATTCTGTTTGTGGTTTCCCCAAGATGTGCGAGAAGGTGTTCTACAACATGTACTGGGCTTCAGCCCGTCGCCACAGCCATCCAATAACTGGAGTTGTTTGGGACAGTACATCCTCTAGATGCTTAATCAGATTCCAAAAGGCATAAATAAGCTTTGGGTGCTCATGATTCTGTCACCAGTTTTTATTAGTATATAATTGATAATCAATATTCTCCAGGTTACCTCATGGTGGTGTTACTGTAATGTCACAGCTGTGTATAGCATATGTGTATAGTGATAAAACGATTTATACCTGATTTAAAAAAAATAATAATTCCAAAATGCATATTTATTTTGGGGCATAATGGCATAGTGGTTAACAAGGTGGCCTTTCACTTCCCGGTTTGATAGTTTGAGTCCCACCTTGGGTCTGTGTGTGTGTGGAGTTTGCAGGTTCTCCCTGTGCTTGGTGGGTTTAGGCATGCTATGTATTATAATCGCATTGCTGTAAATTTTACATTAAATACCTTGGTAACTTGAAACTAGCACCATATAAGGCCTGATATATACCGTAAATGTACAAAATTTTGTAATCTCAGTGCCATTGCCATTGACATGTCAGTGTCTTTCTAGCAATTTGACTTTGAGTCATTAGTGTAATTACATGGATTTTTTTACTTACTGCAGACATTCATCCTGCAAGTTTATGACTCATTACTGAATTTACTAAAATAGAAAGAGAGAGAGAGTTTTTTTTCTTCATAAAATGTATCTTTATAAAAAAAGGTAAAATGTAGAAAAAATATGCTTTTCTTTCAGGTCTAACTGATCTATCTACTGTGCTTCAATCATACAGTAGCTGCAAGAGAATAACTAGGGAGATTAATATATATATATATATATAAAATAAAAACATTTTTTCAGCTACTGACCTTGATTGTGAATACCCAGATTTGACATGCTGTATTTGATTAGGAAAATTGAGTCACAATTATATTATGTAAGGATGGATTACTTACCCGAATATGCGTAATACACTTCAGAACATGTGGTTGATAAAATAAAGTAAAGAAAAAAACTGATGGCAAATGTTCATACAAAATTATTACTCTTATGTGAATATTGCAGCTTCTGTGAGTTATATCTTAACTCCAAGTTGTATATCAACATCTAGGTTTAGACAGGTTGGCAATGTAAACATTTGCAGATTCTTCATGTAAGGTGTCAAACCTAAGCATCAGACATGCATTTTATTTTTAATGCTTCATTTTAGACATACTGTATCTTTTGATCATTTTTTGATTAATTACAGCTAAATTCACATTTTTCCATGAACAATGCAGTCTGCCCCAGTTTTCTATTCTGTAATCGCTTCAACATTTCAAAGCATCTTAAATTGGGTGAAATTACTCATGAAACTATAACACACCATTTAACAATACCCTTGACAGACTAAATGAGGTAGGAAAGCTTAATGCATTCTTTTGTACAGATGCAGCTGGGGCAGGAGCAAACAGATGCCTACTTAAAATGTTGAAATTATACCGTTGCATCATTGTGATAAGAAAAATTTCCAGCAGCATTAAAAAAAAAAAAAAATCATTGTATGTCACTAGTATACCTAACTGTGATTTACCTACGCCCCAATACATAAATAATACATACAGCTAATTAGATCTGGTTTTAATGCATGCTATTGCTTCCCACCCATTTACACATCACAATGAAGGACATTAATTGGCACCATATTGTGGGTCATTGGGCATAATGGAAAATCCTGGCAATTTAGTTGAAACAAATGATTTTTTTAGTGAATGAGTGAAGTCATTATAGCTGGTTCATTCGGTGGCTCTGAGCAAATGGTATTGGGGAACTGTGGGTAGGAGAGGTTCTATTATTTGTCTTTTCACATGGAGTTCAGGGACATGCTTCTCATTTCCAAGACAAATATAAATAGGTGTGTGCATGTGTGTGTGTGTGTGTGTGTGTGTGTGTGTGTGTGTGTGTGTGTGTGTGTGTGTGTGTGTGTGTGTGTGTGTGTGTGTGTGTGTGTGTGTGTGTGTATTTTAGCAAACGATGGAATGGTGGGGAGTTTTCTAACCTCACTTATTCTATCGGCTGATATGTACATTATCAATACTTTACTTCAGCAACTACCACATCCAGCTTTTAGATGTTGATATTATGATATTATGATATTATATTCCTAAAATAAATACAGTTTGTGAATGTATTTCATTTTTAGGTACTTAATTTCCCCCTGCTTACAATACATTTGATTCAACTAACTCCTTAGTTAACATCTCTTTCTCAGTTGACGTGTGAGTCAGGGCAAAGAAAACACTATTACTGTATGTGCAGGTGCAGGACATTGGACCCAGGCCAGGGACCTGTGAGATGTGTATAGTGCTCAAGTGTTCAAAAATAATAAACTAAAATATTGCTCTACTGAACAAACTGTTTTTTCATATTCATTGTTCTATGTTTGTAACTACAAATGCATATGTAAATGTATCTCGAAAAGATGCCCCTTACCTAATATGTTAAATATCACCTGCAGGCTGGGGTTGGGGTAGTATGGTGGTTAAAGAGTTGGACAGTGGATCAGGATGTCCGTGGTTTGAGCCCTGGTGCCGCCAAGCTGCCAGTGTTGAGTCCTTCACCACTGACTGCTCAGATACCGGGCATCAGCTGGCAACCTGACCCAGTAAGAACCTGCTATTGAAACGATGGAATGGTGGGGAGTTTTCTAACCTCACTTATTCTATCGGCTGATATGTACATTATCAATACTTTACTTCAGCAACTACCACATCCAGCTTTTAGATGTTGATATTATGATATTATGATATTATATTCCTAAAATAAATACAGTTTGTGAATGTATTTCATTTATTTAATGAGTTTAACATAAACATAGAGTTTTTTTTTCATTATTTACCACTATTTATTTTTGTTCGACATATTTATCAAGAGTGGAAATTCTGTTATTAATTACAATATTTTGAAATGTAAATCTTTTATTATTATTATTATTATTTCTTTCAACAAAAGCAATTACATTAATATATAAGTAACAGTCATGTGAAATAAACATAAAACATCAGTACAATTTTATTATATTATATATTGAAAGGTAAACTTGTAAACCACGTACATGGGCAGTGTAATAAGAGTTACTTGTTACTTTCCTCCCCTGCTTTCAATACATTTGATTCAACTAACTCCTTAGTTAACATCTCTTTCTCAGTTGACGTGTGCGTCAGGGCAAAGAAAACACTATTACTGTATGTGCAGGTGCAGGACATTGGACCCAGGCCAGGGACCTGTGAGATGTGTATAGTGCTCAAGTGTTCTATCAAAAAGGATAGGCATTAGCTAAAGATCTGCTCAGCATGCACAAGGCCGTGAAATGATTAGGCTAAATTTTACTTCAGAGAAAGATTAAAACAGTGTTAATGATCTGATACTTTTATTCATACTACTTGTAGACTAGCCTCATAAATTTGGTGAGTATATGGTCTTAGTTCAGAGCTGAGTCTGATTTTTTTTTCTTTTTTTTTATAACACTGTTCAATCATAGAGTAGAGAGATAGGAACACACTTGATCAAGAGCGCAATCAAGCAGCTTTTCCTTCTTTATGGAATAGATTGTATACCATCAGCTCCATGCTATCTGTCCTCTGTCTAAATGAAGTGACAGACTCAGACTCAGAGGTTTTTGATTGCTCCTGTAGAACAGAACTGACACATGAGTTTGGTTTTTGAGAAATGAAAAGTGTTATTTTTTTCCAAAAATATGTTTCTTATTTTCGTCTTTCCACATGTGCAATAAAGCTATTGATTTTCTGGTAAAGCAGATTCGAGATGAGATTAATATGTTAATGTGATTTATAGCAACCATAAATCTGTACATGGATATGCATTTATGTAAAATATAAATGTTAAAATGTTGCACCTGTTCAAGTAATATTCCGTGAACAATATTCAAGCAGCATTCCTTCTCGCAAGCTCTCTACAACACAACTAAGTACATTTAGTTTGTTACTTTGTTTCCAAGTATTTTTTTTTCTTGTAGTTGTACATTACTTGAGCAAATGTATCTTTATTTATCTTTTTACTCTTATTTTCCTAATGCTCACATCATTTTAGCATTCATAAAAATTAACCTGTTAGCAGAGGTGGAAAGTGAAGAATTACATTTACTCGCGTTAATGTAATTGAGTCGTTTTTTTTGTGTACTTCTACTTTTTAAAGTAGTTTTTTAATATCTGCAATTTTACTTTTACTTAAATATGTTTTGTTTGAAGTATTGTACTTCGCTACATTTGAAATCATATTCACTAAGTAAAAAGTAAATGAGTTAAAATAAAAAAATAATACAAATAATACAAAATGCGTTAAATTCACAAGAACGATGGGCAAAACAGACGCCAGTGATGCAGACCCAGCTGAAAGCGAAATGCCATCAAATTCTTATAAAGCAAACCCCTGGTCATTGTAACGGCCACTACTATGTTGTATACCACATTATGTATGTACTGTATGTTGCCCTTTTAAGAGTTGCCGTCCCTCCCCCAGTGTGTGCACTGCGGTGGTGTGTGTGTGAGAAGGAGAGAAGGAAGTAGGAGCTCAGATGTGCTGCTCACCCCCCAAAAACTCTCTGTTCTTTGACCCTTTTCTTTACCTATACTTTATGTTTTGTATTATAATTTTGTGACGCTGAAAGAGGCCGATAAAGGTTCTGAGCTCTTTTTTCTCTCGGATATCCGCCGCAGAGCGTCACACGATATTTAAGCGACCACTTTGATTTCAAGCACAAGAAAGGCAACAGCTTTATTATGCAAAGGTGTTCCTTCAGTTAAAAACAACTAGTTTTAACAACTAGATTTATATCTGCTTGTCTTTTTTCAACTAGAATCCCCCATCCCACCTATGCTGTTAAATTAAAGTAACACAGTATCTTTTATTCTGAGTAAATTTTTAATGAGCTACTTTTTACTTTTACTTGAGTAGATTTTTATAATGGTAACTTTACTTGTACTTCAGTAAAATTTCACTGAAGCAACAGTACTTGTACTTGAGTACAAAAGTTTATTACACTTTCCACCTCTGCCTGTTAGGTTAGTCTTTTCAGCTTTAAGTGTCTCCAGCACTGAATATTAATATGTAACTTATTCTTGTGTGCCAAAACAACACTGTTCATTGAAAGCAATCTTTTTTTTTGGTTAATAGTAAAAAAAAAAAAGTATTGTTAATATTGTTAAAGATTTGGTACATTTAGTACATTTAGATTTAGTACCACTGGGGTCAGGATTAGCTCAGTGGTTAAGGCATTGGACTACAGGAACGTCAGCGGATCAGAATGTCCCAGGTTCAAAGCCCACCACCGCCAAATTGTCACTGTCGGGCCATTGAGCAAGGCTCTAAACCCCCAACTGCTCAGATGTTTAATGAGATAAAAATATAAGTCACTCTGGATAAGGACATCTGCCAAATGTACATTCAGTTCCTGTTATATAATAATATTCTGTAAGGTGAAGGAAGAAGTTGCAATAAATAAATTTTAGGCAAACTCCATAGCATCAAAAGCACAGTGCACACACACACACACACACACACACACACACACACACTACATAGCACTGCTTCCAGCTTTCCTTTTTTCCCCCCAATTATGGCTTGTGGGCTGAGGATGGATGTGTAGAAGGGAAAAAACTGCTTTCTACTGCTCAGAGCAGTTTAAAAAATTGAAACAGAAAAAACAAATGTGAACTAGTTAAACTTTTGGGGCTCTGAACTTGATTCAAAATGATGAACTACAGTATGAATGTGAACTAGTTGAGTTTATAGTGTGTGACCTTTGACCAAAGTGAACTTTGAGCAAGAAGAGATCTTGTGAAGTGTAAACTTGCACAACACTTATGTAACCAGTTACCTTCTTTTTCAAATTTGAAATTTGAAACAATAAATAATGATAGTAAATATCTTTGAATTATGGACGGTCAGGTCAGGATCATGCTTGTCACAATATGAAATCTTCTTCACTGTTCAAAGTGTTAAAAGTGACACATAATTGGTCATTAGGGTGCTCAACTGAGTGATTTCAGTTTTTTATATAAACATATAGGCATCCCGATTGAAAAACTGGAATTAGTGACTATAACAGGGTGTAACAAACTATGCAACAGCTTCCCTCATGCCACATGTGTATATAATAATAAATATATATATATATATATATATATATATATATATATATATA
>JAAGKR010008223.1:0-32327 GCA_011419295.1 Clarias macrocephalus
CCAGGTTTTTCCAGCTATGAAAGACAGACTAAGCCAACTTCAGGCAATCTCCGCTTCCAGCAGTCATGTCGACATTGGGGAAAGTGCAGCAGCTTTCCCACATTCATTGAAGGAGCATCATGAAGAACCTCGTCAGGAACATGAAACTGACCCTGAGATGGAAGCCATATTTGATGAAGCTAAGAATATTTGGCATGACATTCACCTAATTCTTTTGGATGTGAAGCATCTTGAAGAGCAGAACTCTCATGCATGGAATGAGCGGCAAAATTCTATCCTAGACACTAATTCCATTGCTGCTAGCATCAAGTCCCGTGCTAAAGATGTGCTTGCACGTCTTCGCACCATGGACATGAGTGCTAGTGAGCTGGAGAAAAGGTATGGGATCAACAGTGCCCTTTCTCGAATTGCACGAACACAGTATGCTGGTTTGAGCAGCACCTTCCGTGATGTGATGACAGAATACAACAAGGCAGAGATGAGCCACAGGGAAACGTGCAAAATGTTTATCCAGAGGCAGATGGAGATTGTGGGGCGAGAGGTGACTGGTGAAGAGATTGAGGAAATGCTAAGTAATGACCAGTTGAACATCTTTAGTGAGAGCCTCGTCACAGAGGGGAAAACCATACAGTCTGCACTCAGCCAAATTGAAAACCGACACACGGAGCTGCTGGAACTGGAAAGCCGCATAAAGAGCATCCACGAAGTGTTTCTAGACATGGCTATGCTAGTAGAAGAACAGAACAACATGATCGACTACATACAGACAAATGTCCAAAAAACTGATGCAGATATAAAGAGTATGCTGGAAAAGCTAGGAAAGGCTAAGAAATATGATAGGAGCAATCCTTTCAAGAAGCTCTTTTTTAGGAAGCGTTAATCAACTGTGTATCATTTTTGTACTTTGTACACCGCCTTTAAGATTTTTTTTGTGTACTATTTAAAATATGCATTTTTACAATGGATAATATTTAAATTTTAAAACTTGGATAGAATGGACACACTAACTGTTATTAAGATATAACATGGATGGGTTTGTCTTAAATAGCACCATTTTTTATATGTTAAGCTGTATAAAAAAAAAAGTTTTCCTCCCAAAGATTTGACTATGTAGTTATGAATATTGGAGGCAAAAAATAAACAACAAATGTTAAACACTGTTTCTTTCTTATGTACTATAAAATGCACTACTGTATATGGACAACTGGTCATGTCTTCATACCCATATCTGCATCATGAACATCTCATTCCGGATTAATCTCTATTTACTGTTAAAATAACCTGCACTTTTCTAAGAAGGCTTTCCATGATGGTTAGGTATCCACATACTGATACTATATTTTAGTATACAAAATATCTTCTGTTCTACCACATCCCATATGTCTTCTATTGAATTCAGATTGGGTGATGAAGAAGGCCACTATAGAACAATAAGCTGACTGTAATGTTCATGAGCCCAATTTGAGACTTGGTGCAGTATCAAGCTGAAAGTAGCTATTAGAAGATGCACACGGTCAGCAACAATCCACAAACAGGCTATGACAATCAAGAAATAATTAAGTAACAGGACCGATATTGGCCAAGAAAACATTCCTGACACTATTACACCATATTTACAAGCCTAGACTGTTGTCACAAGGCTGTTACAACAGGTTGAGTCCATGGATTAGGATGTTGGTGCTAAATTCTGACCCTACCATGCCTTAACAGAAACCCAAATTCATCAAACCAGACTATATTTTCCAGCTTTTAACTGTCCAGTTTTGTTGAGCCTGTTCCCACTCGCTCAGCTTCCTGTTTTTTACCTGGCAAAAAAAGGAAAAAAAGCTGTCCATAACTACCTGGCCCTATGTGAAAAAGTTAGAATAAACTGTGAACATTGTCTAAGCACCCCAGGGTTGATTACTGCCAGACCTGTTGAATCAAGAAATGATAGAACTTTATAGAAATTATAGAATTTAATAGAACCCGTCTGACAAAGTGAAGCATGCTAAAAGATCTAAAAAGACAACACGATCTTAAGAAATTTAAGAACAGATGAGAAACAAAGTAATGTGTCAGCTTAGAAAATATTATGAAGCCATTTCTACAGATTTGGGACTCCAGCGAATTGCAGTGAGAGTAATAGTGGTAAACCTTTCCAGAAGTGGCTGACCTACCAAACTTATTCCAAAAGCACAATGATAACTCATCTAGGAGTACATAAAACAACCTAGAACAATATCTAAAGAACTGCAGGCCTTACTTGCCTCAGTTAAAATCAGAGTTTTAAGCTGAAAGCCACTGCTGACCAAAAAGAAAACGATGGCTCGTCTCACATTTACCACCCTCAGCAGCAACAACTGCAATCAAGCATTTGCGGCAGCTGACAATGAGTCTTTCCCAATTGTGGCCAAGACTTCTTTGCAGAATTGTAGTTGTTGCTGCCAGGGTTGGCACAACCAGTTATTATGTTTAGGGACAATTACGTTTAATGAATATTTTTAACCTTTACTGTATAAGCTGGAACCAGTCTGGAAACTCCCCACTGATCTCTCTCATTAACAAGGAGTTTCATCTGCAAAAGTGTTGCTTACCGGATTTTTGTCTTATTGCACATTTCGAGTACTTTAGAGACTTTAGTTGGTAAAAAAATTGGTACTCTAATTAAAATCATTGAAATTTTATGCGATGCAATGCTGTCATACAGTTGGCTGATAACTGCATCAATGTTTGATTAGTGTAATTAATAAGTGTAATTTGGTTCCAGAACCAATTGTTACTGAAGACAACTGGCTGCTGAAGATACACTAATGACTACTTTAAAATGAAGACATGTGTTGATGTGTTCTATAACCCTTAAAATTTTGCTTAAAGTATTTACAGTATATCACTGTATACCTAAATCTTAAAATCCTAATTCTTAAATCCTAATCCTTATTTTATAGGCTACAGGTAAGTATGCTGAAGAATGAATAAATCAAGTGCAGAAATGAGGGCTTGGCCAAGATGTAAATAACAATCGAAGAATTCTAAACCAATTCAGAACAACACCCTGTTCTTTCATAGAAAAATATGATTAACAATAAAAAAGAAAAAAAAACAGAGCACACAGGGACATACAGCAAAAGACAAATGAAATTAGGTCAAACAGGTGCTAAAGTACAGGTGCCAAACTACTATCATTGCTCAATTTTTGCTTGTAAGCAGCAAGACTCATCAGGCATCAGACATTAGTTCGATCAAAGTGTCTTGGCAAAGTTTTTTTTCACATGTCACACCCAAGTCTGCAGTGTTTGTGACATGGTGCATTATCATGCTGGAAGTAATATTTAGAAGATGGTAAATTGTGACCAAGAAGGGCTGCACATGGTCAGCACTAGGCTGTGGCTTTCAAACAATGTTTAATTGATATTAACAAGCTCGGCGGGTGCCAAAAATACAATCCTGACACCTTACATCACCCACACCAGCCTGGAATGGTGACGCAAGGAAGGTTTGTTTCATGGATTCATGCTGCTGGTGTCAAATTCTGATCCTATCATCTATGTGGCTTGGCAGAAATGAAGATTCATTGGACAAGGCTAAATTTTTCTAGTCTTTAAAGGTAGCCTCAGCTTTCTGTACTTGACTGTTCGAAGTGAAACCCAGCATGGTCCATCATCTTTTTCTCCTCAACACAGTTGTGCAGAGCAGTTATCTGAGTTACTGCATGCTAGGTTTTTGTCAGGCATTTCCCACATTTCCCCTAGACAGTGTTAAATTTCAGGCTTCTCTTTCCATGGTTGTCTCCTCCTGCTCCTCATTCTTTATATCATAATACCAACTATTTTTATTATTTTTTTTAAAGTTTATTCACAGATATAAACCATTTGATTTACAGGCACATTTAAAGCATACTTTTAGTGTATGAGTGACCTTGGTATAAGTTGTACATTGATTTAAGGAACTATTATCCTGAGAGCAATCTCAAGAACAAGGAGCAGTGTGTATTCACTGTTACACAACTTTAGGGATACGTTGACTTAGTGTTCGAAATTAAGATCTATCCATAGATAGTCTTGGGTGCCAGTTTAGTCATATATAATTGATAGTCACTGTTATTTATTTTACCTGGCGGTGGTTTTAATGTTATGGCTGACCAGTGTATAATACGCTGCTAGGCAGTACAGTAACAAATAGGAAGTGGTAACAAATAGGAAGTGGCCATTGACATGGGATCAATAATTATCACTGAGGAAATGCCATTGTATCTTTTTTTTAAATACTTGAAACTCTGTTCATTACATATCTGACCCAACTAATCACTCTGTATCCTCTTGTCTACATCCATTTGTCTAGCAGGTGTGAAATATGCACTTCTGACTTCTGTTGAGGAAAGCACAGAGGAATACAATGCGCAGAGTAAAATGTTGTCTGATGTAGTCGTTTATATAGGAACATGGAAGCTCTTTTAGACAAATGAAGCCCTTAAGAGACACATGCAGCCTCTAGTGGCGACTGCGTAGAATGGTTGACGCGGCAGTAGTCGGAAAAAGAAAATGCTTACACAATGCTGATGGTATCATTGAAAATATAATTTTATTTATTAGTGTCTAACAAAACAATGCTAGTGATCAGCACTGTCACCTTGCACCTCCAGGGTTGGGGGTGGAATTTCACCTATGGTCCGTGTATGTGACATTTGTATGTTCTCCCTGTGCTTGTTGAGATTCCTTCCTCAGCAAAAAGACACACACAGTAGGTTAACTGGCATGACTTGGTGCAGTATCATGCTGAAAGTAGCTATTAGAAGGTGAACACGGTCAGCAACAAGTAAGGATTAATTAACAGGACCGATGTTGGCCAAGAAAACATTCCTCACATCATGACACCATATTCACGAGCCTAGACTGTTGTCACAAGGTAGGTTGAGTACATGGATTAATGTTGTTGGTGCTAAATTTTGACCCTACCATCTGTATGCCTTAACAGAAACTGAGATTCATCAACCAGACCATGTTTTCCAACCTTTAACTGTGTAGTTTCCTGTTCTTAGCTGACAGAAGTCGAATCTGATGTGGTCTTCTGCTGTTTAATTCTATTATTTTGTGCATTCTGAGACACTTGTGCATTCTGAGACACAAAAAAAATTGTACAGAGTAGTTATCTGAGATCCTGTAGCCATTTTACAGTGCACTTTACCATTTTACAATCCTGAATGTGGTTTTTTTTTTTTTTTTTTTTTTTTTTTTGGATATTTGTCATACTTAAATGATCGATACAATCAAACAAATTTCACACAGATACTGTAATCCAAGTAAATACAGAATTCAGTTTTTGAGTAATAATTTCAATAAAAAATTGGGGGGGAAAGCTGTCTAAACCTACCTGGCCCTATATGTAAAAAGTAATTACAGCTTGCTAAATCATGAATGTACTGTTTTTTGTAAAGATGAGTTAAATTTTATTTACCACACCCAAGCCTGATTACTGTGAGACCTGTTGAATCAAGAAATCACTTAAATAGAACCCATTTGACAAAGTGAAGCATGCTAAAAGATCTAAAAAAGCAACACAATCTAAAGAAATTCAAGAACAGATGAGAACAAAGTAATTAACATGTACCAGCCTGGAAAGGGTTACAAAGCCATTTGGGACTCCAGGGAACCACAGTGAGAGCTTTTTTCCCCTAATAAATGAAATCATCATTCACAAACTGTAATTTGTATTTACTCTGATTATATTTGTGTAATATTGAAATTGGTTAATTTCTCAAACATTAATATGCAAAAAAAGTTTTTTTTTGTATATCTTTTTTTCTATTGTTTTATTGTATATAATTTTTTACCTAAATTCCTATTTTAAACAATTCATCAACGTTTGCTAAGCCTAGTCACAAGCCCTAATTGTATAGATTTATTATCACACTGTCTTCAGCTGAGAATGGCATTGTACAGGTTCCCCCATGTGCATGCTGCAGGTTTATAGTCATTTGATCTTATCTGTCTTATTTTTTATGACCATATTTACTTAACTTAAGCTTAGTGAAATAGTCAATTTCATGCACTTGTAACAGATATTTGATGTTCTTCATTGCTTATTTTATCAGCTAAACGTAGATGCAAGTTGGAGAATTAATAGTGTTAAATGCAGAAATGAGGTCTTGACTAAAATTAACCTGTATTATTATTATTATTATTACAATTACAATTATGATTATTATGATTATGATTATTATTAAACAACAATAATAATTATCATAATCTTAATACTAATATACATTTTGTAAGATTCCAGGAAAGCCTGTTGTCTACTTACACTCCAAGAATTCTAATCGAGTTCAGAACAACACCCTGTTCTTTCATGGGAATATATGATTAACAATAAAAACCAAAAATTAAGCAACAAAGAGCATATGAGGAACGAGTGGGAGCATACTGCAAAAGTCAATGAATTTCAAATGAAATGATGTCAAACAGATGCTAAAGCACCTACAGTAGTATTGAGTTTGAGAACATTGCTCAACTATTGCTCACAAGCAGCAAGACTCATCAAGCAACAGCATATCAGCTTGATCAAAGCGTCTTGGCTAAGTTTTTTTCACATGTCACACCCAAGTCTGCACTGTTTGTGACATGGTGCATTATCATTGCTGGAAGTAGTCATTAGAAGATGGTAAATTGTGACCACAAAGGGCGGCACATGGCCAGGAGCAATATTCATCTAGGCTGTGGCTCTCATACAATGTTTAACTGATATTAAAAGTTTCAAAGGGTGCCAAGAAAATATTCCTGGCACCTTACATCACCCTTACCAGCTTGGAAAGGTGACGCAAGGCAGGTTTGTTTCATGGATTCATGATGTTGGTGTCAAATTCTGATCCTATCATCTATGTGGCTTGGCAGAAATGAAGATTCATCAGACAAGGCTAATTTTTTCCCACTTGTTAGCTGTCCAGTTTTGGTGAGCCTGTGCAAAATGTAGCCTCAGCTTTCTGCACTTGACTGTTCGAAGTGGAACCCAGTATGGTCTTCTGCTATTCCAGTCCATCATGTTGTGCATTTTGGAATGCTTTTCCTCCTCACCAAAATTTTGCAGATTAGTTATCTGAGTTACTGTATACTACCGTAGGTTTTTGTTAGGTGTTATGGTTTGTCTTCCTATATTTCCCCTAGACAGTACAAGTAAATAACAATACAATAAACAAAAAAGTATATAGAAAAAAACTTTGCATAATAATAAAATTGAATAAGCTGAACATGTCTTCCTATTTGGAGTAATCAAAATAAACAAGTTTAAAATGTACATAATTAAACTGACTGACTTTAAAGTGTCTTCCAAACTGATTTACTGATTTACTCATTGGAAATTTACTTCATTTACTGCCGCTGTTTGTTCACATTGTCTGTCTGTTGCTGTTATATTTAATAATCAGCCAAGTAACCAGTCAGTATTACATTCCTTGTTACGTGCCTTGTTTCGTAAGATATATATAATAATTGAGATTATTTATTTGGCCCACACACCAAGGTGTAACAGTTGTACATATTTCTTAGTATGAGAACATTTGGTAGGAATACTTTTATCACTGTCTGTTTTGCTCGAACTTGAACTTGCATTTTCACTGTTTGATATCTCGTGCCTCACTGTCTACTTTCTTTTATCTCTATGAAAAGTATGAACAAAATTGCAGGTGGTTGTTCCAAACCATCTGAGATTTTGAGTTTTCTTGATCTTTTGATTAATCCCTGCTCTTATAAAAAAGCATGCTATTTGTTGTTTATGCTTTGAATATACGTTTAGACTTCCTGTATATAGCTTCAGCTAGTGTGGTTAAAAAAGTTGTTAATGCATTGTATTGCAATTAGGCCAATGTAGCTAAAGTTGATACAGTTCTTTATGTAATAAGCAAACATTTAGACTATTGTGGGCTTATTTGGTGTTGAATTGTTTAAATCCCATTACAGATCACCCACAGTGGATCCATGTCAACTGTTTAAAGAAAGAGTTGCAGACAGCTTTGACTACCTGCTAGATCTCCTAGCCCGCACCGAGGAGCTAGTGGAGCACCATAAGTTGCATTATAAAAAATGTGAATATAATGAAAAACTTAATTTTATTTAATGATTTAAATTTTATTATAAGTTAAGTTTATACATATATAATATATAATAGTTTATACTATATATAAGTTAAACTCATATACATTCATTAGATGTAAAGTAAAATATTTCCATCCTTGGTTTTCATTTTGATGTTGTAGACTCAGGAAATGGATTAGTGGTTATACTGTATACAGTACATCTTTTTCTGTGAATAAGCTAGAGAGAACATTTAGCTTATACTACAGTACTTATCATGTGTGCTGTATGCAGGTGTGTGTGTGTGTGTGTGTCAAAATGACACTTTTCCCCATTTTGATGGTTGATGTAAACATCACCTGCGGGTCATACACCAATGAGCCATAACTTTTTGACCAGCCACTTAATGACCACCCACTTAATATTGGGTAGGTCCCCTCTTTTTGCAACCAAAACAGCAATATGTTGTATATTATATGAATATAATATTAATAATTTCATATTATTCTCGTAATTTTATCATATATACCCATATACAGTGGATAACATATAACATATAGCATTAAATTAAGTATTAGGCAGTAAGTGAAGCTTGATAGACTAATTACATAATTATTTGATCACTAGCTTAAGCCTGGGTTAGCCATGTTGGTTTTCCACAAATAAATATATGCAGTAGATGTGTTTTATTTAAAGGTGTATCGTATCACCTTATCAAAACTCTAAGGAATGACAGAGTTTAAAAAGGGACACGCTCTTGTTTAACCCCTGATCAGCGATGACTAAACACTATATGCCATGTCGAAATCCATTTCAACCGCTTGACGGTCCTAAACATATGACGTCATTTCCTGGACTTGCCCCCATCAACGAAAGGAGGTGGACGGGGAAATGCTATATAGTCAAACACTCCGTGGAGCGCCTCCCTCACCTACTTAGACTTTAGATCACTTTAACAGTGCAGAAGCTGAGGTAAGTCTGCTAACTTATTACAACGAGTGTATTTATTTCAGTCAAAGCTTTATCTTCAGGTGTCAGAAGACGGCTGTTTGTCAGGACTGTCGGACCTGCATTAGCGTTATTTATCAAGTAAACGTCGGAGTTTCTCTTTTTAAATAATAATTTGTTTTTAGTTCGTGAAGTTTAGAATAGTTATGACTATTTTAGTGATCCGTGTTGGCGTCTAAATTGCTGACTAAACCTTTATCTTTAGTCAGGCGCACGTCCTGTTTGTGTACAGTTTGAGTAGTCTGTGGTGTGGAGGTTAGGCGGCCGGGGCGTGGTAGTGCAGATAGCCGTGACTGTAAACGATTGCAGTTTGTGTTAAGCACAGAAGGGAAGGTCGTAAACGAATTCTGCACGCGGAACTATTAACACAGACAGTGATCAGGAAGAGGGGGGTGCGTTGTCATGACACTTGCATATACTGTATTTGACCCACCATGATGGGTCTCTTAAAATGTTTATAGTACAATATTCAGAAATAACAGCAAAGATCAAACGTATAGGTAATTTTCTTGATCTTTCTGATTACTGTTAATATGGCCACACTTTTTACTATTCATATTTCTGTCATATTTCAAATCCTGCCCTTGGAACTATGTGCAAGTTAGTCTGGTTTCCTCCAAAAGTCATGTAGACTACTGTAGCTGGCATTTCCAAACTGTCCAAGTGTGTGTATGTGTGTGTCTGTGTGCTGGGACGGATTGCCACACTGTCCAGGCTGCGCCCTAGCCTACTGCCCCTGAGACCCCTGAGATAGACTCCAGGCTTGCAGCATAAGTGTTATAGAGAGTGAGTGAGTGCTCTGTTCCTTTATATCAGAGGTAGTTATGTTGTGGGGGATTTCCAGGAAGGGGGACATAAACATAAAAATAAATAATAAAAATCCTTTTTATTTATTGTGATTGTGCTTTAAGACTCCACATTTTTACATGGGATTTTCATGGAGTTCATGGATAATTACTCATAAGTAATGGCATATGAATCTAGCGTATGAATCTGGAATGACTGACAGCTGTGCCAAGTGTTTTGTAGTTTCCTTTATAAACTGGGACAATCTGCAAGCCTCTGTGTTCTTCTCTCATGTCACATTAATGTGTCACAGTATCGTTCTCTTAGGGTAAAGGGAGACTGTTTTGCCTTTGTTAATGTGAAATATAAATTGATCAATGGGTTTAACTTGGCTAGGATTACTTTATTTATCAAATAGGTCTTCAAAAAATTCCTGCTAAAATTGATCCACAAATACCCATTTGGATTTGCTGAAAGAGAAACACAGTAAAGGCTGATTTTTTAAAATTTATTTATTTATTTATTTTTTACAATTTTTTACAAACAATATGATTTAAGCCTAAAACAAAGGGCAAAAAACTTTTAACTAAAAAGTTTTTAATAGTTTAAATGGTCCAGGCAAATGAACGCGTTTGTGCTCTTGCACCGGTGTTCAAACTGGTCCAGCATCAGATCAATATCTGTGTATTATACAGTGTATTATGATGTTTGGTGTCATATTTTAACTCCTCTTTCTCTTGTCTTATTTTATCTCAGGCTTTCTTTGTCAGTTTATCAAAAAAAAAAGTCTTACGATTTTGCAAAATGGAATCTGTTTCTGTGGCAAGCAATCATTTTGCCCTTCAGCTGTTCAGCAAGATCAAGAATGACAACAAGACTGGCAATGTCTTCTACTCCCCTCTCAGCATCTCTTCTTCGCTGGCCATGGTGTTTCTTGGAGCTGCAGGCAATACAGCAACTCAGATGTCTGAGGTTAGAACAACAGCAACAGCACTAATAATGTAAAATAGTCCAAATTAAATGAACACACAAGGAAATAAATGTTAATAATCAGGAAGTAAACAATAGACAGAACTTGACTTATATAAAAAGCCAGAGCAGTACTGCAGTGGAGATTTGCAGGGGATTTGGCACTTATCACTTGTGTTTGAAATGTGTTTTGAAGAGGGCATAGTTAGCAGTGGGAAAGTTTGGGTGAGTCTGGGTTGGTAAAGAGAGACAAGCACAGACAAGTACAACGGAGAGAGAGTGATGAGGGTATTTAAGGTATTTTGGTTCATTATTTTTACATGATGTTTCCGACTGTTGTTGCATTTTCACCATTAACATTAGCACCATTTGACCTGTCAATGTTTTAATGATAAATATTTATGTACAGTTTTTCTATCACAGCTTAAGTGTATTGTCTCATGCCTGATACCTTCCTATTTTAGCAGTTGGGTATAATGCACAATTGACTCAAACCTGTTAGTTTGCATACTTTGAGCTTTGTTACTGTTCAAACAGAATCAATCTAATGAGTGAATATTCTGTAAAGAACAATCCCACAATGGGTGTGGTATTAGCAGATGTCAGTGTTTTAGTCTTTAACATGCTAAGAGTGAAGCAAAGCAAGACTGTGCAGCAAACTATCACAGCATTTATTTCTGTATATTAATTGACAAAAAAAAACATCCACAGCATTGACTAGATCTGCATTAAAGATTTTTGTGTCAGGCTTACAAATGTCCATACTGTTTTACTACCAAGATAAGCATCTTTAGATACACCCAGTTGCACGAGTCCCGATTGCTCAGATGCAATCACACTGTATTCAGGTGACAGTGGAACTGTTACAAAATCCCCCTGTCAGCTCAAAGGTCATGGGATCTTTAAAATGAGTTATATGCTAGAGCATTCTAAGCATTCAGTCATTTAGGTGTGACTATGTTGTGTTTCTATGGTTACTCTGTTGGTTGGCCATAAAATGTCTAATCTCTTATGATGTTGATTTTGCATAGGTCTATTTAAACAGTCTTTTATAGGCTTTCTTAGACCCTCCCGCTCCATGAAGGAGAAGAATTTTCAAAGGCCATACTGATTACTAAATTTTTGTACTCTAGCCTTGCGTCATTTACTTGCAAAATTTTCTAAAGCAAAGGTTCTTAATTTTGAACTTGGATTATCTGCTGCCCTGCACTATTTAGTGTTTTCCCAGATCAAACCACATCTGATTTCGCTTATGAGCTAATTAACATCTCCTGAATTAAAATAAGTGTAGTAGAGCAGATAAAACACTAAAATATGTAGACCAGAACAGTACCGCAGTACATTATAATAAATGTGGTCATTGTTGTCTTTAGATGTTGCAGGATTCAGTTTTTGTTGCAGGATTCAGTTTGCTGTAATTCTAAACAAAAGACATCATAAGACTGTTTGGGGTTATGGTGGAAATTTACCCTTATGGTACATTAGCTTGGCAAGATACAATCAGTGAAGACTGGTAGAAATGCTGTGCAGCAAATTGTGGGTGTAAGATCAGGAACATTTCTTAATGTATGCAAATAAATAAAAATGAAACAAAAAAGAAGCAGAAGGAGTATTTATTTGTCACATATGCATTATAGCATAGTGGAATTTGTTTATACACATATTATAGCCTGTTAGGAAGTTGTGGTCAAGCCACGATATGGTTCCCTGGAGTGTAAAGGGATAAAGGCCTTGCTCAAGGGCCCAAGTGTTTAATATAGAGCTTTAACCATCGACTCACGACAGCAAGACTCATCATGCAGCAACCAATCAGATTGTTCATTGGGCCTTGGCACAGGTTCTCACAATGTGTCATATCCACTGAATGTGTTTTAGCAACAAGCCCCTAATGCAGCTTATTGTTGATGGAAGGAAGTGTGATTCAGTTTGCCTGAAAAGCAACTGTTGCAATTCGTCCTCAGGGGTTGTTGATAAATCTTCATAGTTGTTCAGTGCCATGTTTCAGGAAGACAGTAACCAGTGTTATGGGTTATAAATAAGGTTTTACTTGCAATGATATCTTATGAAGTCTTGACTATTCTTAATAACACAAATTCTTAACGATTCTTTCATACAAAGAGGCCACTTGCACAGTTTAGATCTTCATGAAATATCAGTACAGTGTAGGGGAACATTTGACCTTTTTTTTTTTTTTTTTTTTTTTAAGTTCTTGTATGTACACTTCCTAATATCTATTGTATTTATGTACATGGTAAAACCCTGTTTCATGAGGTTTTAAGTCTACTTTTACATTGTAAGTATTTGACCATAGCACACACCTAACTTCTCAAATCTCATGATTAATATGTTGCTGTAGGTCTTGAGCTTCAGCAAACAAGTGAAGCCTAAGTCTGCTCAACCAGTAGCAGCCCAGCATGCACAACAAACTCAGAAATTCCAGTTACCAGCTGCGTTAAAAAAGGTTGTTGGATAAAAATACTAAATGGAGGCACTAACATCAATGGGGAAAAGGCATTATTTTGGCAATAACCTTGGTGATGGTAGTTTATGGCTTACTTATAGGTGCTTCTCCTTGGTTGCGGATAACTGGCATCCAGTGCTGCCTTTCTTTCTTTGCATTGATACTATACAGCTTACATATGAAAAAGTCTGACATATATGGACATTTTTGCTTGCATTTACTCATTTCCTTATTTCTTGCTTATATTCATGGGTAACTTGATGATTTTTCACCCATATTATGTAGACTCTTCATCATGATAAAGCCACAGATGACATCCACGACAGCTTCAACAAGCTGATGCAGCAACTAAACAAATCAGGAGCACCTTATTCCCTCAGTCTGGCCAATAGGCTTTATGGAGAGCGGTCCTATAAATTTGTGGGGGTAAGATCTCTGAATGCAAAGATGTGAGAAATGATTTTATACTATACACAATATGAAGCAGGATATAGAGCTTTACTAACAACCCAAGAGAAAAACAGTATCATTGTTTAAAAAAAATACAATAAATAAAAATGAGATTACTTAATGTGTTTTTGAATTGTATTGTGACAGCTATATGAGGACACCTGACAAATACATGCTAACTTTTTGATTATGTAATGCAGCATTGTACTGTAGGTGTCCCCCCTTGCTGTTGTAATATTTTCCGATAGATTTTGGAGCGTGATTTGGACGTTTTCTGCTCATTCAGTCATGAGCATTAATGATATCAGGCACTCAGGTTGGGGGCTATGTCAGCTTTCCAGTTAATCCCAAAGGTTTTCAGTGGGATTGCTTGCTTTGTGCACAGGGGCATGATCATATTTGAGCCCCATAAGTATATGCATTTTCAGTACCAGTCAAAAGTTTATACACATTTTCTAATTCAGTGTTTTTTGTTTAGTGATTTATTTTTATACATTCTATAACAATACTGAAGATTTGAAAACTATGAAATAACGCATATGGAATTATGTAATTAAGCAGCAATAACAACAGTCAATTGTTATTTTAAGACACACAAGTCTGGGATATTCTGGGATACTAATGCAAGAACGGTATTGTCACGACCATCAAGCACCATGATGAAACTTATTCTCATGAAGACCATCCCAGAAAAGCAAGACCAAAACTTGCCTCTACTGCAGAGAAGTTCATTTAGAGTTACCAGCCTCAGAAATCACCAATTACCTCCGATTAGAACCATTATGAAGGCTTTACAGAACATAAGCATCAGACACATCTCAATATCAATGTTCAAAGGAGATTATTGCATATTTTTGATGCCTACATTTACAATGTAGGAAGAAATAAAAATCAGGAAAGATTATGGAATTAGAAGGCATGTCCAAACTTTTGCCTGGTAGTGTACACTGTATAGGAACATTTTTATAAACAAAGCTTTCTTGGTTAAGCCATTTTCATATTCTGTTAGACACAACCAAGAGCCACTAAAGCTGTGTTCATATAAAAGGTTGTAAGTATATTCAAATGAAAGCGTGTCAAATGACTAAATAAGATGTTATTCATGTCATATATTGCCTAACATTGATGCATGCCACCCAATAACATTAAATTAACCATGAAACGTTGATTGTCCGCTAATTTGCTTTTGACATTCAGCTGCTTTGCGTTTATTGTACAGAAAATGTTGATCTACATATATTTCTCTGTTTTTCATTGATTTAATTTTAAACAGAAATTTCTGAGTGAAACAAAAAAATACTACAATGCCGAACTAGAAACTGTTGACTTTCAAACAAGTGCAGAAGCTGCGCGTGGCAAAATAAACAAGTGGGTGGAGAAACAAACAAAAGGTTAGTACTGTACATAAACTTGTTTATGAAATTTTCATATATTAAGATTAAGCTTAATTTATTTGTCACATTCATCTTGGAGCATTGTGAAATTCTTTCATCCCATATTTCAGTTAGGAAGCTAGGAAGAAACATGCTATGAAAGAGCACAGCTTCAGCCAGGTTCAGCCAGTTTAAAGCACCGCTGGAGCAATACACCATTTAGCCAACATTGCCAGGTCAATTGAGTAACATTGATTATCAATTATATACAACTGAACTGATGACAGGTTAATGGGCAACAAGACTCAACTATGCCTGTAAAGACCAAAGGTCCTGTCCAATCCCACTCCACAATAAAGCCAAAGCAGCACAAGTTCCTGAAAAGAAAAGAAAACTCAATGCTGGCTACAATACAATGGTATCAGGACACCTAGTCCATCACAGCCTGTCACATATCATGCTTAGAAGGCAAGGAGTTCAAGGTTGTTGATCCAGCAACCACCCAGTGGGGGGCAAACAATTCTGATCCACAGATGCACCACCCTGCAACCTAAAGTATATGCCCCTATTTTCCTGATGCCAGACACCCCTAGAGGTCTTGTGGAGTCATTCCCTAGATCTGTCCTGGAGGCACAAAGGCAATCTACATTATATTGGTGCTGATTTTGGGGGTTTTAACGTTATGGCTGATTATTGTGCAGCTCTTTTGTTAATTTAGGGAAACACTGACAATTTATTACCTGTATGCTATAATTGTGCATTTATTTTAATATGTTTAATCCATGTTTACCCACCACAGACTACAACTTGAAGTTTTGTCTCACGTGACCTTGCTGATTTTTCATTTACATTTATACTAGTTGTAGCATTAGTATTTTAATTATTAGAATCATTATTATTGCATATTTTCTAGGAATGTTGTGTCTGATTAACAGTGTTTTTGTGCCTTAAAATGCTCACAATAGAAAAGATCAAGAACTTGCTGGCAGAAGGAGTTGTTGACAGTTTGACCAGACTTGTCTTGGTGAATGCCATCTACTTCAAGGGCAGCTGGGAAAGGCAGTTTAAGGTAGAGGCAACAACAGAGATCCCTTTCAGAATAAACAAGGTGGGTACCATTCACAAAGAAAATGCAATCTCCTTCCTATACTTGTGTTCTCTTCTGTGCAAATCTGTGTACTCCTGTACTTTTTTTTTGCATTCCTGTCCTCTCATTTATACTTCTGTCATCTTTGCATGGCTATAACAGGCTATTGTTTTGTGCGTTCCTGCTATAACATTTTGCATATTGTAAAAGATTGTCCTGATATCATGTGGCTAAGTAACTAAGCATAGACCTAAGCCAAGTACTTTAGTAAAAGTAAAAAAGTAAAAATAAAACCCTAAAACCAAAAAGTATTTACCTGATATGGCCGAAATTCCACAAATTCTCCAATTTCCTCTTCTCTCCTGTGCACATCTGTCCTTTCCTGTGCACACCATCCTCTTCCGTGCATTTTTGCAACGTCTTATTTTGCTTTGCAATAAGATAAAAACTAACGATATCATTTGGGAATTTGAATGAGGAGTATTGTCTATAACAGATGTGTAAAAAAAAAACAAAAAAAAAAACACTCCAGTTAAAAATCTCAGTATATGAAATTGTCATGCCATTAAATTATCATGTCATCTTATTTATTAATTATGCATTTTTGTTAATTTTTCATGCTTTCATTTAAAGTAATGACTAATAATCAATTTCAATGTTTTACATTTGATTACATACAGAAAGACACAAAACCAGTGCAGATGATGACCCAAAAGGCTAAGTTTCCCCTGGCCTTTATTCCTGGTTTGCAGTTCAACGTTTTAGAATTGCCATATGAGGGCAAGGAGCTCAGCATGCTAATTATGCTACCTGTTGATATCTCAGATGATACTACCGGCCTTGAGAAGGTAAATTTTAGATTCATAAGCTTTGAAAATCTAATAAATTTATATATAAAGCAAATATAGGTGTGTTTAAATATATTTCACAGATCGAGCAGGAGCTCAATTATGAGAACTTCATGGAGTGGACACGACCTGAAATGATGGACTTGGTCGAAGTGCAAGTTTCATTGCCACGATTCAAACTGGAAGAAACCTATGACATGAAAAATCTGCTCATCAGCATGGGCATGGCAGATGCCTTTGACATGGCCAAAGCTGATTTTTCACACATGTCTCCTTGTGATGATTTGGTGCTCTCCAAAGTGGTGCACAAGTCTTTTGTAGACGTGAATGAGGAAGGCACTGAAGCTGCTGCGGCTACTGCAGCTGTCGTAATGATGCGTTGTGCTAGGATTACCATTTCCTTTAAGGCAGACCACCCCTTTCTCTTTTTCATTCAACACAAACCATCCCGAAGCATTCTTTTTTGTGGACGCTACAGCAGTCCTTAAATCGCCTCAAGCTCTTGAGTGCATTTATAACTCTATGCAGTCATTTGATACCATACTTCAAAAAAAAGTGTACTGACTGGATAATAAAAATATGTAAAGTTAGTAACTGACATTTCTTCCAAAAAAGCACTTTGGCAAAATGTTTTATAATCATTAATCTCATGAAATAAACATGTTCTACTCATCACACATCAGTGTTTTCTATTAAAAAAGTTGAAAACATAGCACAATGGAGCATTGGGTAGCACCTCCACGTTAACTTCAGTCATAATCAATTGCTTTGAAGATATGGGAGTCACTGTTCTCATGTATCTGAAATATCTAGTGCTAGATCTCTCTCGCGTGCACACACACACACACACACACACACACACACACACACACACACACACACATTTTGTCATTATAGACTGTTGTATGGTCTTAAAGCAGGATTTGCATTTTTTGTATTGCATTCCCTAATAATGTCAGTTACCTAAAATGCGTAAAAGCCGTATTGAGTTCATCAAATGGCCAGTAGATGGAGATGTTGGGTAAACAATGCAACATGAATGTCCTTAAGTTATGCTGTCTGAGATAGTTATTGAAATAATTGAAGAATGTTGCAACATTATCAGGACGTACAAAAGAAATGTACACATATTAGTCCTGAGGTCTGAGTATTGCTTTTGCAAAGTGTGTTTGTGTGTGTGTTTCCGTACATAGATCTTTTTTTATGCTAGTTTGACCTTTCTTAATTACTCTAATGGCTGAAACTGATGCCCTGCAGCTGGCATCTGGTCCTTTATGCTATGCCTGGCTAAAGGCTGCCATGTAAGCCAGTATGTAAACTCACCCTTATGTTAGTCATCTCTTATTACCGTGAGTTATGACAAATGTTTGCTAAATGAAGAGTAATATGAATGCCTCAAAAACTACTTTAAATAAATGCCATTCATGTAAAAGATATTATTGATTGGATTCCAAAAAATTTTTACATTAGGTTAATGCAGACCTGGACACAAATGTTTTTACATTTATTTCCTAAGTGCAATAAATAATTTGAGGTAAACTAAAATTGTATCTATGTATAATAATAATAATAATAATGTACATGAGTAATGCTGTAATGAATAAATAGCTGTATTTTCTTGTCATGTTCTAAATGTTTAAGCTTGGTTGTAGTCAGCCAGGTCCTTTTAATTATTGTACAGAAATATTCTGTGCTTTTGCTGTAGGTCATATTTGATGATATTACAACAGTTCTTGCACCTAGTTCTTAGTTTTACATTAGACACTAGGGTGATTCTGCTCAGAACAAACATTGTGCCAAGGCAGAATCTGTAGCTAACCTTTTCACACCACAGGCCCACCAGACCTCCCACAGTTTTTGGTAACAAGGCTCAGAACAGTTTGTTAAATATTGTGCATTTTGCTTGTTATGAAAGATTTACTTTTAATGCCTGCATTTGGTATAGTGTCCCTCCAGGTAACCCGCATAGAACATGGTATAAGTGTTCCTACCAGAGTATGAGTTATTCCAATTAGTGTAAAAAAAATAAAATAAAAAATATAAAAAACCTATAGCGGTGTGCAGACACTGCAGGCTGTGGTGACATCAGTAACTGCTCAGCCAGAATAAAAAGATAGCATGAAACTATGGATGTCATTATAATGAGGGTCACTTTCATTATCATATGATATGATCGTGTAGTAAATTTAAAAAATAAACAGGCAATAAGGAAGGATGTTAAAAAATTTAAACCATATAAACCAGTTAATGTCTGGAATGGTGACTGAAGGAATAATCTTAAATTCCTTTTCGTTTAACTTGTATTTCAGTATTACATGCTTCATTTTGCACTCCATTTATTACCACACTGCAATATTATTTGCTCCATACAAACAAATATATTCCCCAAAGTTAATCAACTTATACCCACTTTCACCCCTTATGTTTCTGCATCCAAGTACCAGGAATGACACAAGAACATTCTTGTGTCAGATTAAAGGGTTCATAGCAGAATTAGTTTATTTTATGATAGTCTGTAATCTCTATAACCTTGATTGGATTTTCCACTGTAAACAGGTGCTGGTCTTCTCACCCTCATCCTTTTTTGCGAGTATGTGTGACTTGTTTGTACAGTAGTCTGTGAGTACATGTCCAGGTCTTGTTTAGTAAAAGCACAGCATGTTTAATTTTAATTTAAAATATAAAATATTTTTTTAATATTACAGCTTTGTTTAATTAGAGTGAAAGACTGATCTGAACTTTGGACACTTAAAAGGGAATTACAGACTTGAGACTTTGAAACTTTGAAACTTAAAAGGCATGAGTGAGAACACAAAAATGTCAGTACAAAGAAAAATTCACTGATGTAAAAAGAGTTGTATCTAGTTTGTCAATTGGTGTAACCAGTGATTTTTTTTGTGTTATAATTTTTTTTTCAAGAAAATCAATCTACGCTGTTAGAGTGAAATAATGTGAGTGTATACATTTTCACAAAAGTAATAAATGAAAAATGAAGGTACCTTAGGCCTTATGTTCTTGTCACTATTTGGGCAATTTATAATAATGAAATTCAGATAATCCTTCCACCATTTTTTAGGATGTTATTTTTAAATATTTTATAAAATATGAACTATTATAAAATATTACCAGAAAAATATACTTAACATTAAACTTAACATTTTCATGCACATTAAATATATAAATATACATTGATAAAAATTGTACCAACATTTTTTTTTTTTTTTTTTGCTTTGAAATTTTTTGATATTTGATATCAGCCTTTACACATGCAAAGGCTCCAGAAACTAGTACTCTTCCTAAAACAAATACCCAGTCGTCCCAGGAGTGTATTGGTTTCTATCACAAAGTCTTTATATCCAGTGATTAAAGTAAAAATTGAAAGGTGATGAAAATCTAACAAGAATCAGGGAGGAGGTTGCAGGATTAATTAAGGCTGCTTTCAAACTAAGCACAATTGTTTCGTACAATGCCTGGGTACGATTGTTTCCCATCCCCTCTCCCTCACCAACCATCTTTGACGTTATTAATATTGTTCCATAACCAAGTACACTTGCATATTTACACTCTCTGGTACGACAGGTAGCGGTATACACCCAGTAGGTTTGAGAGTCATCAATATGCACAAAAAGAAGAACTTTGCTTTATTAACTATGAATGTGTAATTCAGAGTATGTGGTGCATGTTTTGCAGACTGAGATTGAGAGACAGGTGGTGATGTTGATGGGTGCTTTTTAAACAACAATCCACTGCTGTCTTCAGTACATATTTCAGTCGTGCTCAAATATACTGAACCATGCTCGAGTCTGGGGTCAAGTCTAATCGAATCTGTGAACGCACCCTAAGAATCTCTTAACCTTGTTTGCTATCTCAGATGTATGTACTGGTTATTAAGCTAATTGACAATCCTGCATAAAAATTTACAGATAATCTGTTGACCAGATTTGGACATGGACATTTGGACACGTCAAAGGACAAAGCAAGACAATAGACATATTGATTAACATTTTTTTCTCTCTTTTAAATTTTTCTTATCATTGTTTTTATTCATATAGGCTTTTAACAAAGGATATTGTCATCTCTCCTTGGATTGTCCATGCAGTTCCATCACAACTCATGGCAACCTTTGGGGAGGAGATGCTCTAATATAGTGTAATAAAATAAAAATAAAAAGATTATTATTAATTAAAAATAACATGGGCATAACTTTTCTACTAAAGTACATTAATTTAACTTGTGTTTTATCCATTTCTGTTGTGAGCAGTTTTATGGGCTTTTAATGGAGTACGATTTCAAAAAGCAATCCTTAAAATCTGTACACATTTTTTTTTTTTTTTTTTTACATTTTAAATGTTTTTCAATGTCACATCTCTCCAAACCATCAGTGTTTGCCTGGTACATTTAAAATAAATTCAATCAGCATTTTTGTACTTCTTGCCCTCCAGTGCTTAGCCTAATAAACACGTGTATGCACTATAACTACTGTATGTAAACCATGACATTGTGCCGTCTGAAGAAAATGCTTAGGCATAATGCTAATTAAAAACTACAGTTACTGTAACCACAAGTAGGCTTCTTCTTTATTTATCTGTTGCTCATTATTAAAAGAATTGATAATCCATAGAAATGGTTTTACAAAAAAAAAATTTCAAATGAAGAGTCAAACAGCACATGTTATTGCTTCAGGAAAAACATTTTATTTTAATAAAATGCTGCAGTTGGATTCCACAGTATGCCGATTCACTGTATAAAGTGGACTGCCACACATTTAATTGCTGGCTATTGTCTCGGCAATCCAGTTGGTGAAAATGCAAACCTGGCGACAAAGTAAGAAGATTATTTATTTAACATATTTGCTATCTATGTTGAACAACATATCTGATATCACAACAGACAGCACTTCATTTTTTACCTTCGCATAGACACCAGGGTGATTCTGCTCAGCACAGCCATAACCCCAAGACACAATACCCTGCAACTCACCGTTGCATACCACAGGGCCACCAGAGTCTCCCTGAATGGAGAAGAGTTACCATTTTATTGCTTAAGGTGAAAGATGTTAAAATGGTAACCTTTGCTTCCACTTTACTCTCACATCTAACTTTACCTGGCATGAGTCCTTGCCTCCCTCCAGGTAGCCAGCACAGAACATGGAATTAGTGATCATACCAGGGTAAGAATTATTACAATCGGCGTCAGAGAGAATAGGCACCTCCACGCACTGCAGCTTGTTGCGATCAGCAGCTACACAAAGGTATTCAGTAAGTATCAGTCAAACAGGCACATCTTATAATCTGATACACACATAGGATGTGCTTGGAAAAGATGATGAAAAAAAATTGAGAACTGAAAACTAGCAACTGCTTCATGAACATGTAACTTTCATTTCATTATCATGTATTGTAAATTGTCCTACAGAAACATTCTGAGTCTGTACTCACTGGAGCTCATGGTGTTTCCCCATCCAGAGACTGTGCACATGGTACCCGCAGGGGGGCAACTCCTGGGCAGTGCCACAGGCTGCACATAGCTGTTCAGGGTGGCAGGTTGACTCAGCTTGATGAGCATGATGTCATTGTCAATGTACCAGGAGTCATAGTTGGGATGGCGGATGACTTTTGCGGAGGAGATGAACTGCTCTGTGCCCTCATTAATCTGGATGTGGTGTTCACCCAAACGAACCTCCAGACGACTACAGATGGGATGTTGATTTTTAAGTTCCAAAGATGCCTTTTTCAAAACAAATACCTTATTCAGCATAAAATACATCACTTACGATTGGTAGCAGTGAGCAGCAGACACAACCCAGTTCTGATTGATCAGAGAACCACCACAGAAGTGATAGCCGACGTTCAGAGACACTTGCCAGGGCTGGGAGTTGGCTTTGCACTCTTTCCCTCCAACGATCTTGTCATCATCCAGAGCAACTGCATACAGGCACAAAATCTTGCATATCAGAATATATCCACCATGGCTGTCAGATCATATTGTCGTAGGAGTCAAAAACCTGTAAAAGAGGTTTGTACTTACAACAAGCTCCCACAAGCAAAAGCAAAACCAGAGACCTCATGATGGCTGTTGATCGCCTACAATGAGGATCTTACTTCGCTCTCCTATTTATGGAAACCAGTGATGCCATATGGACCAATCAACATTGGTATTAAAAAAAGAATCAAAAGTTTGATATGCGACTCTGTAAATGAATTATTTTATTTTAACCCAAAATAGCCGACATACTTTTACTTTTGTTAGCTGTTCAAGGTCATGAGGGATTTAGAGGAAATTCTGTTAAAACTTGCCATAACCCAAGCTCAGGGACCCTGGTACAAAAAGAAAAGAAGAAAGCCCCCCCCCCCCCCCCCTGAAAAAAAAAAAGAAAAATCTGCTTATTACAGTCCTATTTTTTTACTTGATTTTAATATATTAATTAGTTGGTTAGGTAGCTGTTTTATTATCTATGCATATGTATTTAAGGTGGTTTGGGGAACCTGATGACTATGCTTGAGTTCTAGCAAACAGCTAAACATTATACATGTAAAAAAGAATATAATTTTACTTGTGATTAAGCTATTAAAATTAAGATGCATGTAATGAAGTTTAAGAAAGTAAAATGTAGTTTGCAGAAATTCTTACATTCAAACAGCTACATTTCCCTAAAAAAGGTTGTCAAGCCACACCTCATATTAACCTCATCAGAATTATAATTAAATTATAATCTAATCTATATCTGTTTTTGTGTTTTCAAATTTAATACAGATTCCAAAAATCCTGAATGACAGTATGTACTGAACAGATCACCAGAGTGTGATATTTAGTTTATTTTCCAGTTGTTAATCTCTATAACCTTCAGTAGGTGTTCTGGCTGGGAACCTGTCAATCTCTTAACGTGAAATTTTTTTATATATTCTCATGCCTCTTGCTTTTATATGTAATAAACATGATTGTGTGTTTTAAACTAATAGGGTCCTGTTCAATTAAATAAATATTTGATGTATAATTTACCTTAAGGCAGTTTATATCAATCCCATCTGTTCTCAGATGGTGGTGACTTAGTGGTTAATTCTCTGAATTAATGATTAAATGCTGGGGAGTCAAGCCAAGCAACCACTGTTAGTCCCTGGAGCATAGCCCATAACCCGATTTGTTCCAGGGATGCCGTATCTTGACGACCTTGTACTTGTAATGTACATTTATTCATCATGATTTTTATTTTTCTACTTTTCTCTTTGTATTGGATTGTTAACTTGAAATGGACGAGAGGTGCGCTACATATAGTATATTGATGTACACTAGACAGCTAGCAGTTTAAACGCAGCTGTCACCCAAATCAGCCATGCCACCAATTATGCATAATTTTTGGCTTAACGTAATTTTGACTGATGAGTTACAATAAAATAAAATAAAAAAATCACCCCCATAAATTTGTCATAAATCTAGCTATGTAGACCTAAAAATGTTTTTTGTACCAGGCTGTAAACATTATTGTTTATTCCTGTTGTAATGTTAGACATTAGGTCTTTATGGAAATTGACTCACGTTTAGAGACAGCTCCTAGTGATCACTCAAGGAAATGCATGTTTTTTCAGAACCAAAGATTTCCCCTTGCACTAAACGCTTGATAATATTGAGAAAAGAAGCTCTTGCTCTCTTATTTTCAGAAGCTAACTGTTATCCTTTATGTTTGAGGTAATTTTCACACATTAAACATAATTGTACTTGTCAGGTTACAATGCAGTGTCACCCTGTGATGGACACATGCGGCAGACAACTCATAGCTTTTCATAAGGATAACAAATGTGCACCACCAATGAACAAAGTGTCAATTTAATCACTCAGTATCTCACGAGTACTCATTATATAAACCATTCACAATGTATTTCAGGTTGTAATTTAAATTTATATATATTTTTTTTATCAAAGTACAGGGATATTGTATCCATAAAGAAAAATCAAACTGAATGAGTGGTGTAGTTTTATTCCCTCAGTTTTATTTTGAATATGTTGGTCTTGGATTTTACGGTATGCCCCTTCATTATGTAAAGAGGGCAATGAGAAAACGCCTTGAATTACTGGCCATTGCTTAAGAAATCCAGCTGGTGAAAATATAGACCTGGAGACAAAGTCAGATGATGTTTCCCAATTATTCATAGAACAGAAATATTTGGTACACATGCAGCATCATACAGCCTCTAATTATATTCTAATAGATTTTTCTTGATTTTACTGTATCTTTGCATAGACAGGGTGATTCTTCTCAACACAACCATTGCCTCTGGACACAACATCCTGCAACTCACCATTGCACACCAATCTGAATGAAAGAGAGGGAACATTTTATTAATTCTAAGACTTTCAAAATGTAAATATACTTCATGTTTTTCTTTTGTTTGCTTTTTTTTTCTTTAAAAGAGATCATTCTAGGCGGCACGGTGGTGTAGTGGTTAGCACTGTCGCCTTGCACCTCCAGGGTCTGGGTTTGATTCCCGGTCAGGTTCGATTCCCGTCTCTGTGTGCATGGAGTTTGCATGTTCTCCCCGTGCTTGGTGGGTTCCTCTGGGTACTCCGGTTTCCTCCCACAGTCCAAAGACATGTAGGCTAGGTTTCCAAAATTGGCATTTCTAAAATTGGCCTAAGTGTGTGAATGTGTGTGTGTGTGTGTGCCCTGCGATGGATTGGCACCCTGTCCAGGGTGTACCCCGCCTTGTGCCCTAAGTCTCCTCGAATAGGCTCCAGGCACTACGTGACCCTGAATACAGGATTAGCGGGATAGATGATGAGTGAGTGAATGAGTGAGAGATCATTCTAATGCTGTGCTATTTCAAATTACCTGTCAAGTTACCTTGTCTCCCTCCAGGAAACCAGCACAAAACATGGCATTAGTGATCATACCAGGGTTAGTTCTTACAATCCCTGTCAGAGATGATGGGGACCTTCAGACACTGCAGCTGCTATCACCCGCTGCACATATAAAGCAAAACCAATAAAATAGCCTATTTATTATTTTTAAATAATAAATATTATCATGTGCTCATCACAGAACACCAATTCACACAATTCTTATAATAAAAATCCTTACCTAATGTGGTCTAGACTGGGATCAGTCTAGACCCCCACCCCACGGTGGCTCACTGGTTAAAGTATTGGACTACAGTTTAGAAGCTCCTAGATTTAAAACCTGCAAGCACCAAGCTACCACTGTTATACACTTAAATGTATAATGAGAACAATGTAAATCACTCTGGATAAGGGCATCTGCCAAGTGCAGTAAAGGCATTTCATTTCACTATCACCTACTGCTTGTTCATATATTGGCATTGTGAGTAAGTGTTTTTTTTTAAATGCACGATACAAAATTTAATTACTCATAATATAATGCACAAATATTATGGAATTGGGAAATGACTTTTGAAAAATTGTTGTCAGGATTCTGAAAATCAGCGTTAGTCACTGGAATGCTTCCAAATATTCAAGGTGAGAAGTTCATGCATTTTGGGTATACTTTTAACTCTTTAACATATAACTTTAATTTCAGCATTATTTGACAATTGTCCCGTGTAAACAATTTGAGTCTGTACTCATTGGAGCTCAAGGTTTTTCTACATCCAGAGACTGTGCACCGGGTACCCCCAGTGGGGGCAACTCTTGGGCAGTGTCACAGGCTGCACATAGCACAGGATGGCAGGTTGACTAACATGTGATGTGAATCATGGCAAGCCCTGTCCTCTAGACCTAACCTCACACTTTCAGTCAATGAGACAGCATGTGATACATTTTGTATACTTTTCTGTGGCCATATTGGATAACTATTTCAATTTTGCCTTGACATCATAGATGAAAGTTGGCCAGTACAAAAGAGGGGAGAACAGCTGCCTGCCAAAACCCACATTCAAAACCAGCAAGAAAACATTCCTGCTAATGGTATGACATCTTATGCAACAGTTTGTCTCCTTAGAAATAGTTTTGAAGTTGTTCGGAATTGCCTCTTAATCACCTGTGTTGTGTTTTGATTGATCATTAGTTAACGTGAGTTTGAGCTTCCACCAATGTACTGAGTCGTTCTAAAAGTACTACTACCAAAATGAAAAATGCAGTATTACAAAAGGAAATAGCAAAAACAGAACAAACAAAGAAACACCCAACCAAGAGTTGTTATAGCAAGAGGGTAAAAGATCCCATTGTCATTAAATACAAATTAAAATTTTCTCAGTTCTGTGTCCACTGTTGCTTTTAATTTTATTCCTGGACTAGACCTAAATACGTAGAATGTTCAAGAGAATAAATATAATAATTTTCTCTATACAGTATAATTAATTCTACACAAAAGCATGTTTCACTCGTGTTTGGATGCAATCAAGGTAGAAAGTTCTCTCAGTGTTCCAGGCAATGATCAGACTTCGTACTTGACATCAGAAATCCTGGCCTCCCAGGAACTCCTTTAATGGCCCAAACAGGCAAAAAATTGTTTGGACATGGTCAGTACTGTGGCAATAATGCCCAGCTGAGTTCCTACAAAGTGCCAGGAGTGCTGTGACCAGTATAAGGCTGTGCATTGTCCTGCAAAAAAGAGGGTGAACTGCGATCATAGGCAAAATCTCTATCGATAGTGCTACATTTGTCAGAAACACTGTCCTTAACTTTACCTGAAGATTCAATTGCTTGGATTTTTTGAGAGGTGGTGAGTCTGTTCATGTCTACTGTTTTGCACCCAAGATTTGTCACATGTAACAATGTATTCAAGAAAATCCTGGCATTTTATATCAAATTATTCCTTTAACTCACTGCAAATTAGCAGTTTTTTTGTGCTTATTGAAGGCAGAGTGCCTTTCAGTATGTAATGTGCACTCACCATTCAGAAATTATTGTGTCTACAGTTCCCACAGTATCTCTTCTGCAAGTTGGTGAGAAATTATTGAGCCATGCTTCCAACAATGATGGAGAGTTATAGAATGCCTACAATAACTATATGCTGTGTTCATGCACTTTCTGACATGGGCCACCAAATATAAAAGTTGAATAAATCATTTCTCTCTGGCCTTTATTTTTATAGTATTAAAAAAAAAATCTATTTCTAATCCATTTATATCATTACTTAAGTTTCAGGGTAAATCTTAAAAAAAAAACTTTTTTTCTATATGTTACATATTATCTGAGAGTGCAGAGACTCATGAACTCCAGATGCCCATGACATAAGACTGCCTTCTCCACATTTAACAGATGATTTTTTTTTTCAATACTGGATGCTAGTTTTTGGTACTAGTTACAGTAGCAACTAACTGAGCAGGCTTTCTTAAAACTGAGCAGGCTTTCTGCAAATGCACATGTAGCAAAGTCTAATGTGACTTGATAGTTCATGATAGTTCCTGTAGATTAGCATCTTAAGGTAAATTGTCTGTATTTACATTTATATAGGCGTCTCAACATGTATAATTAAAAACCGGGCAATGGCCAGATATGAAAGTTTTTTTTTTTTCACCATGGAAAGAATTCTGTCATCCACTTAAGTTGACTTGCCACCTTCTGATGTTGCTGAGTTCATCAGTACATTTCTCCTTTTAAAAAATATACAATCTGAATTTAAGCTGAATGATGGACTCCTTTATTTGCCTTAGCACCTCTTTGGCCTGCATTTTGATAGTTCCAATGATTAGCTACCAAATGCAAATTTAACTCTTGGAATCAACTCCAGTCCCGTTACCTCCTCAATTTCATGTGCAAATAAAGGGACAGTGTAAAAGTGAAGGGACACTGTAAAAATGGCTGTAATTACCAACACAGCTTTATTGTGGGCTTTTGTCCCTCCCTGATCAGCATTGTTGTCCTTTAAGGTGAATTACTTTACAAAATTGTGAACATTACCTTAAAACTGATCTTTTTATCCAAACAGTTGTACACGACCAATAACTATTGCGTTCCATTATATTGTGCATTTAGCTTTATCTTTAATATATTAAATGTTATGCTTCATTTACTAATATGACTATAATTTCATGTAAATATTGTAGCACTACAGCTCCCTTCTCTACAATGAAAGGCAATTATAAGTTATTATAATTATATTAATATATATAATAATATTAATTCAATGTACTGTAGATACACTTTAGTTTAAAATTTTACATTTAAAGTTTCCATTGAAATTTATTATTATGAAAGTTTGACATGAGTCTTTAACTAAATGAATCACAGTGATCTCAAATGTTACAATGCACAGGTTTCCTTCATGTACAAAACTATTTCATTTCATAATGTCTTTTGGCTACTTATTCAGATCTCACATCACACTCCTGTTTATGTGAACAAGCAGTCCCATATGGACTTTTTCCACAATTGGTACCAAGAGATAATTTTAAAGTCACTGATAAGTGATTGTAAGTGCTTCATGCCAAATGTTTCAATGTTGCTGTTTCAGTGTTATAGCAGAGGATCAAAATTACTTTTATGCCACTTCTAGTGACAGACAGCGCTGACCACCAACCTAGCATCAAATATTTGGGTAGAAACATGTAAACAGTTTATGGGGTTTCATTTAAACACATGATTATAGTGTTTGAAATATTATTCATAATAGTAAATCAAGTGTGCTTATGAAGAGTCAACAGAACAGTTTTATTTCTTATGGTATTAACTTTTATTTGAATATAATCTCAGGTTGGTTTCACAAACATGTATCTTACTGTATACTGCAAGCTGGAACAGATGTAATTGCTTGTCATTGTCTTGTAAATCCAGCTGGTGAAATGTAAGATCTGGAGGCAGAAAACAATTTAAATGCTGTAAAGTAAATCTGTCTTAATGCCACTTAGTTTATTTGATCATATGGAACTTCATTTTACCTTGACATACACACCAATGCATTTGTTGTTAGTACAGCCTAGGTATTCCCTGCAGCTCACCATTGCACACCAGAAGGATATCAGGGACAGCCTGAATTAAAGAGCAATGAAGTTCAATTGCTTATAGGCCTAGGCTATATAATAAGGCCTTATAATATAGGCCTTATTATTTTAATTCTGCAGCATGTCATGTTACCTGGCAGTCCCTTCCTCCTTCCAGGAAGCCAGCACAGAACAAGCCACTGTTGATCACACCAGGATTACAACTTTTACAATCCCAGTCAGAGAGAATACGAACTTCCAGCAAGTTGGTATCTACATAGAGATGACATAGACGTGGCAAGTACAAAATTTGCCTTTAGAGAAATGAAAACCAGCCACTTGTAATTTATTAAATCTTGTAATAATTCCATTTTTAATGCATTCCAAACATGAATGCATGTTAGTCATAAAACTCTCACATACCTGTAATATCATATATGTCCTTTTTTACAATTAAGATTAAGTAAATTGGCCAAGGTTACTGAACAAAATCTGTACTCTGAGGGGAACAATGCATCTCCCCATCCTGAGACTGTGCACCAGGTGCCCACAGGAGGGAAACTTTTAGGCAGTGCAACAGGCTGCATATAGTTGTTCAACGTAGCTGGTTGACTCAGCTTGATGAACATGATGTCATTGCAGAGGTGGGTAGTAACGAGTTACATTTACTTTGTTACATTTTCTTAAGTAACTTTAAACAATACATACATCTATGAGTAGTTTTACTGCACTATACTTTTTACTGTTACTTGAGTAGGTTTCGAAGAAGAAACAGAACTCTTACTCCCCTAAATTCAGCTACACTCGATTCTTCACTTTTCCACCATTTATTCTACACATTAGATATTCTTAATTTTTTGCCAGAGGAATGCAGCCGGTGAATCTATCACATGAATGTGTTTCACCAACCAGACATACAGTAGCAACAATAATCACATGACTCCGTTTGACCAATCAGCCACAATAACAATAGCCACACGTAGTCACATGACCACTGGCTGCATAGCGGGAAAAAATATTCAGTAGTGGTAGACAGTAAATGAAAGCATAAAAATGCAAAAGAACAGGATAATATGTATTATATATATTCTTAATGAGGTGTCTTCTCTGTCTGCCAAAACAGCATATAATAACTCTATGTCTAACCTGAGGAAACATATCGCGGTTAGTTGTGTTATATATATAATTAGCAAAGAGGCTAAAAAGTAAGTTTCTTACATTTGTTTTGCTGGACACAGTTTATGGTAAAGTGAGACCTCTTGTACACATGTCCTAATGTTGTTATTATCTGTTGAGCCATTTTGCAGGGCAACTGAATATACAGTATACAGTATCTTACACAGGAAATAGTCTACACTGTTCAAACATACATATGTTACCTACAGTAGGTTTCAATGCCAATGTTTCAAAAGCTTTATGTTGTGAAAAAAAGTGAGATTAGGAAATTTGTGTTTCTTGTTCTTGTTGAACATTAATATATATTTAGTGTTGTTTTTTGTCAGATCATACAGCCCAGTAATTACATACAAGGAGACGTACAGTATATACAGTACTTACAACAAGCTCCGACAAACAAAAGCAGAACCAGAGAATTTCATCATGACTGTGAATCAGCTACAATTCAGAGCTCATGTTACACTTTTATTTATTTGAACCCATATGGACTATTTCCACAGCTGGTACCAAAAGATAATGTACAGTACAGTGTGATAAATGATTCTGTAAATGCTTCATGCCAAAAGAACTGGGAAGCTACACTAAGTAATTTTAATGTCTATAAATATTGGTGGACATAGTAGGAACAATTGAAAAGTGAAGTCATAATATCTCAGATGCTCTAGTGACTTCAGTACAATTTTAATGCCTACTAATATGTTGGTGAAAGGAGCCAAAGTTACATCTCCACAAATAATTTCCAGCAAGCATTTTCAGCAATGTTTTTCTGCACATATGTTCTGCTGACCTTAATATTTCAATATTTTCCTTAACAAATGCGTTTTATAGTAGTTAGTAGTAGTTATTAAAAGAATAGGGTATGGTTGAATTTTTGATTGACAGGTCAGGGCTGGGCTACAAATGCCAACCAAGCCTCAAATGTAGCCAAATGTAGCCTCCGACGCAGAGATGAAGCTTTTTATTAAGATTACAGCAAAGTAAATTAATTTCAACTTTGTACCAGAGATTAAATGTTCACAGCTTTCAGATTTTCTAGCAAAGTCATTTTTCTGTCTTTATTCCTATAAATAATGAGCACTAGTATTTAAGTCCTTTTAAAAACTCACACAAAATAAGACTAACTAAAGCAAACCTAAACATATTTGCATGGGTTACTGTAATTGTATTAATGGAGTGTACTGTTGAGTTTAAATGGCTTATTTTTATGATCTTTACAGCATTTCATTGATTCTCCTATCCCAAGCAACTTTTAGAC
>JAAGKR010008224.1:0-32327 GCA_011419295.1 Clarias macrocephalus
GGAACAAACTGGACTCCTTTTAATTTTAACACATCTCCTGTTACACTGAACTTCCAGTACACATTATTAAGTTGATCAATCCCTGCTATCCATTATCACCCAGATGAGGATGGGTTCCCTGTTGAGTCTGGTTCCTCTCAAGGTTTCTTCCTATTACCATCCCAGGGAGTTTTTCCTTGCCACCGTCGCCCTCGGCTTGCTCATCAGGGACAATCTTATCATTTTGATTCATACACATTGCATACAGACTTACTTCTTTTTATTGTGTAAAGCTGCTTTGCGACAATGTCAATTGTTAAAAGCGCTATATAAATAAAATTGACTTGACTTGACTTGACTTCTTCGGACATCGCCTTCTCTAGTTTAAACACCTCTGTAAAGTTACTCTTGCTAACCTCTGACTGACGAAGGCGTATATCATTATCATTTATTCCACAACCCAAAAATATTCATAGAAAAATTATTAACAGAAAATATAAAGTAAACATGAAACAAATTAACCTGCACTTTCATTTTGCTTTTACACCTGATTTTGCTTCCTTTTGAGGATTTTGCAGAAATGTGACGTTGTGTCATCAGTCCTACAGCTTTTTTTAAAATATTTTTCTTCATGAGGGCCGTTGTTGCAGTACGGTTACTAAAGAACAGTCACTACACTTACAAACACCTAATTTCTCTTTCAGTCTGCGTGTCACAATTACTGCGAGTTACAATAAGTTTCAGGATTCAGGAGTGAAGCTGCTCTCTGCTGGACTGGAGAATCCACACTGTACACTGGAGAAACTAAGGTTACACACACACACACACACACACACACACACACACACACACACACACACACACACACACACACACAAATTCTTTGGGTTAATTCCATCCAAAGCACCTTGCAGCCATTCCCTTCTCCCTACTTTAGTGATGAAAGTCATCTGCATTTCTTCATTCCCTTCATTCACAGAAAGTGATTGAAAATATGCAAAACATTTTCTATGAAGTGGTTGTTTGTCCAGATTCAGTTCCTTGAATCCATTTAGCAGCTAGGCAATTTCTCCTGTTTAGCCTACAATTTAGTCTGATTGTGGTGTTTGTTTTTTTATCCGTATGTGTACATTTGGTACATTTGATAGCTGTGTGGTGTTTAGAGCCCAGTGTTTTTTGTGCTGTGTGCACGTTTGTTAGTGCCTCATTTATATTTGGTGCTGGCTGAGTTTTGTGTTGTTCATTTCATGGAATCTGTGAAAAGGTTTTATGGAGCAACATGAAGATCTTTTAGACCATTTTACTAAAGTGGAGCTTTTAAATATTGGTTCTAGTTACAGTATTTAGATTACTAGTTCTGATAAAGGGCTTAAAGAAACAGAGTCGCTAGGGTTAGGAAGCAAAAGACACATATTAAAATAAAAAAAAATATTTGTCACATACACAACCACACACAGTATGATACGTTTATACGACTGTTCGTGACCTACTGTAGAAAGGAAAGATGCTAAGGTAAAAGATTTCACCACAGAATACAATTAAGCTTAAAAAAAAGTTCAAGTTAGCCCTTACTTTATGTATAAAACATGGACAAGAAATGTGCACTATATAAGTTGTGTGCAAACGTGCGCACCAGATGTGAAGTAAACAAAGCCAAGTACGATCAGTTCAGTCATTTGTGCTGTTCTGGGTGAGTGCCAGAATACCCTGCGCGATGAACCTCCTCCTCAGTCTCTCTGTGTTGGCCTAGTATATAGATTATAAGAGTAAAGAGTATATAGAGTATAAAATTGCGGAAGCAATTTTTCTGGATTTAGTCTTAAAAGAAAAAGTTTTGGAAGCAAAAGAAAATGAGTCGCATAAAAAAGCAGCTTAAAAAGAATGTTTTAAAAGAAGCTGAGATGTGTTGCTCTTCCTCCTAGGAAATAGCCAGTAACATCTGTCTACTTCCTCCATTTAGAGAGAAGGATGTAGAAAAATATTTCCCTCTTTTTAAGCAGGTGGTCATTACACTAAATGGCTTGAACATGCATGGAGATTGTTGCTATAGAACATTTTAATGGATAACGACCCGGAAGCATATTCAGTGTGAAGTATTTTAGGTTAAGCCTTTATTTATTACATATACATTATAGCACAGTAAAATTCTTTCTTTGCATATCCCGGCGTAACTGGGATCAGAGCGCAGGGTCAGCCATGATACTGCACCCCTGGAGCAGAAAGGGTTAAGAGGCTTGCTCAAGGGCCCAACAATGCCAACCTGGTGGACCTGTGGCTCAAATCGAAAGCTCAGGACTGCCAGGCTTCCATTGTTGAGTCCTTGAGCAAGGCTTTTAACTTCTATCTGTTCCTGGGGTACTGTATCCTGGCTGACCTTAGCTTCCTCACTAGGATATGTGAAAAAAAAAATTCACTTTGCTGTAAGGTGCATATGACAAATAATTGAATTATATATACACATTATATAGCAAAGACTTCCTCACAAAAAGTTGAGACCTATGAGCAACTGTAAGCTATGAGCAAAAGAATTTTTGGTCACTTAGGAGTCATTTGGTCCTGTATGTGAAATGAACCTGCAGAATTCAGTCTTTTTCATTATTGTATTGGTCATATTGTGTGTCAGTAACCTGAGGTTTACCTTGATGATTCATTTATACAGTAGCTCGGCATGGCCTGAACATAAATAAAAGAATATCGGTGGTTTTGATCTACCAATTTAACAGTAAACTAACACTGGCCTAATGTGAGTTTGGTACAGATAATCTGTAATCTGTTATCTGACAGAGGAAAGCTGTAGACTTCTGTCCTCAGTTCTCACCTCAAACTCCTCCAGACTGAGAGACCTGAACCTGAGCGGCAATAACCTGCAGGATTCAGGAGTGAAGCTGCTTTGTGATGGACTGGAGAATCCACTCTGCACACTGGAGACACTGAGGTCAGAGCACCACTGTTATATTGTAAATCCAATTCAATTCTATTCATATAACACAATTCACACAATTGACATTGTCAAGAAGCAGCTTTACAGCATTTAAAATGATCATAAATCAAATTATGCAAATAAATTTGAAAAGTGTAACTGAAGAAAATATAAATTATAACAGTTATCAGTTTGTCACTGATAAGCAAGTCAGGGGAATCAGTTGAAAGGGAAAACTTCTTGAGATGACAATAGGAAGAAACCTTGAGCGGAACCAGACACAACGGGGTGATTACGGAGAGCAGGGATTGATCTGCAGTCAAACTGTGTGCTAGGAGGCTGGAAGTTCAGTATAACTGGAGATGTGTTTAAGTTCATATGGAGTCCAGTTCGTTATTGGACGCTCAGGTAGACTTGCAGGGAATTCCAGTCCTGAACTATCAAGTGACTGCGGTCACGAGTCCTCAGAGAACAGCTGTCTACATCAGCTGAGGACAGGACCATCTTCATGGTAAAGTGGGACCGTCCCCAGTCACCACACGCATCCCAGACAGACCACATGGGGCATCCATGTGACCAGATCACCAACAAGAAGCAGGACACCAGGACGAGTCAGACAGGTCCAAAGGGCAGAGAGGGTCTGGATCACTGGCAGCTCAGGAGAGACATACAAAAAAGGTTTCAGTGATCAGTTAAATCAAGAAGCAGTTCACTTCTCCCTTTAACCTGTGTAGCCATTCTGCTTCAATCACCAGTTTTAAGGCTTCATGATCATAGTTCCTTCTTCTCTGCTAAATTCTGGAGTAAAACGTCCATTTATAATTTTTTCAGGATCCTCACCACACTGGATAATATAGTCCCATTATAGGTTTCTGATACAGGTTTCTAGTGTAGTGGTAAATTGGCCTTTGAAATGTTTGTCTATCTTCCTGAATTTACTAGAGCAGTTCCCTTTACATTTGAGAAATAAAGTGATTGGTGCAGCCACCAGGATAAAACCAGTATTTCATATTCTCTTTCTAAAGGATATGGGAATGCAACATTACAGATGGAGGTTGTGGTGCTTTGGCTTCAGCTCTGAGTTCAAACCCCTCATCACACCTGAGAGAACTGAATCTTGGTAACAAAATAGGAAAATCAGGAATGGACCTACTCTCTAAACTACTGAAAAATTATAACTACAAACTGGAGAAACTACAGTAAGTAACAGTTTCTGTAAACATTAGAAATGTATCTGTGTGTGTAATTGAATTGTCTTATGTTAAAAGGTGTATGTTATAGAATATAAACACATACATGGCTTGGCGTCTCGGGGATCAGGCGCACCGGTGGCTCCGATGTGTCCTCCCCCTGTCTTCACCCTCTAGCCCCCGGCGTGGATTCCAGCGGATCGGCCTATACTTCCGGAGAACTGGAGCTGCTTCTGGTGTGCTACGTCCGCTGTGTAGAGCCTCTCTCTTACCCGGCGCTGCTTCTCCACCTAAGATGGCTTTAATCAACGCTCGTTCAGCAGTAAACAAGACATTTTTGTTGAACGACTTTTTCTCCATGCAAAACCTGGATTTTATGTTCAATAACAAATCATGGATTAAGCTGGACGATTTAATTCCTCTCTCTGAACTGGTCCCGGTTAACTGTACATTTTTTAACTCCCACCGTCAAAACAGACGTGGGGGTGGACTAGTGACTGTCATGAAAAACTCTTATCATGCGCAGTGTTCCTCTATGTCCCCGGATACTTATTCCCGCTTTGAAGCCCAACTTATCCATCTCGACTGGAACGGCCCTATTTGCCTAGGGCTGATTTACCATCCTCCGCAGTCAGATAAGGATTTTCTTCAGCAATTTACCGACTTCATTGGTAATATCGTCACCAAATTTGATCGTTTCTTATTGCTAGGCGATTTTAACGTCCATGTTTGCTGTCAGTCAAACCCTCTTTCGAGGGATTTTCTTAATTTAATGGAGGCTTTTAACCTGACACAGGTGTGTGTGTGTGTGTGTGTGTGTGTGTGTGTGTGTGTGTGTGTGTGTGTGTGTGTGTGTGTGTGTGAAGCTAAAGTAAGAGGAGAGGAGGAATGAGCCCTTCCCCTCTCTCTCTTCTAGTCTTACACAGTAACCCCTCCTCTTCTCTTATTTGAGTTTCAAACACACACATTGACACACTGACAGAAACACTGCCTCATCAGGAAATAAACAAAAAATATCTCTAATGACACTCGATTGAGCGACACACTAACGGAATCACTGCTGTAAAGTAAAACTAAAAAAATTAACCTGCACTTTACCTTTGAAAAGAATCCCAACAGAGAAGTGTTTCTGTGTAGAGCAGAGTGTGTGTGTGTGTGTGTGTGTGTGTGTGTGTGTGTGTGTGTGTGTGTGTGTGTGTGTGTGCGTGTGTGTGTGCGTGTGTGTGTGAAAAGGCGAGAGGAGGAAGGGTGTGTGTGTGTGTGTGTGTGTGTGTAAAGGCAGTAGTGATGGGAAAGTTTGAATCATTTTAGTGACTCGGGTCTTTGAATGTCGTTCATCAAAATGAACGAATCTTTTTTGAGTCATTTAGTTAATTTTGTTCTTTTGATCAGAAATAATATTAAATGTTACATTTTCAATAAACAGACCCCCAACATGTCTACATACAGTCGTGGCCAAAAGTTTTGAGAATTACATAAATATTGGAAATTGGAAAAGTTGCTGCTTAAGTTTTTATAATAGCAATTTGCATATACTACAGAATGTTCTGAAGAGAGATCAGATGAATTGCATAGTCCATCTTTGCCATGAAAATTAACTTAATCCTGAAAAAACACTGCATTTCATTGCTGTCATTAAAGGACCTGCTGAGATAATTTCAGTAATCGTCTTGTTAACTCAGGTGAGAATGTTGACGAGCACAAGGCTGGAGATCATTATGTCAGGCTGATTGGGTTAGAATGGCTGACTTGATATGTTAAAAGGAGGGTGAAACTCCATGGCATGGCCTGGAAACTCCCCAGATCTTAATCCCATTGAGAACTTGTGGTCAATCCTCAAGAGGCAGGTGGACAAACAAAAACCCACTAATTCTGACAAACTCCAAGAAGTGATTATGAAAGAATGGGCTGCTATCAGTCAGGATTTGGCCCAGAAGTTGATTGAGAGCCCAGTCGAATTGCAGAGGTCCTGAAAAAGAAGCCCCAACACTGAAAATACTGACTCTTTGCATAAATGTCATGTAATTGTCAATAAGAGCCTTTGAAATGTATGAAGTGCTTGTAATTATATTTCAGTACATCACAGAAACAACTGAAACAAAAATCTAAAAGCAGTTTAGCGGCAAACTTTGTGAAAACGAATATTTGTGTCATTCTCAAAACTTTTGGCCACAACTGTACACACATTTTGTCTATAGTTCCAGTAATGAAAATATTACAATGTAGCTAAGGACATATAAACAGAATGAGCAGCTCACCATCATATCTTCTAATCCGAGTCGTTCGTTCTTTTGACTCTATTGCACTGCATAGCATCTATGGGAGTCACGTGACGAAAGAACAAACGATTTGGACCAAAGACTCAAAGGTAACGACTCATTTCTGTTTCCTGTACATAACCTACAGAGGTTTTTGCAATGCTTTGTGCATGCGCACTCAGTAGAAAATTAATGAATCACTCTCCGACACTACTCGTTCTTCTGAGTCACGATAAAGATTCATTAAAAAAAAATCGTTCTTGAATGATCCATCACTAGAAGGTGAGAGGAGGAGGGGTGTATGTGTGAAGGAGCATGGTGTCCAACGACACGCGCGCAGACACATAACGGAATCAGACTGACACAGAGAGAGAGAGAGAGAGAGAGAGAATGGATCTTTAACCTCTCTAATGAGACTTACTTTTGCTTTATACGCGCACACACACGTGTGTTATAATAAACAATACATGCGTGCTGTACACACACGCATGCAAATACAAAAAAAGAGAGGCTTTACACACACACATGGTCACAGTGTTATAGTAAACAGTACACGCGTGCACGGATGTTGATTATACCAGTGAGAGACGAGCACTAAGACCCAGCAGGGAAGACGATTACCCACAATTCTGCAGCGCAAGAGAGAGAATAACCGTTGGCTCGGCATCAAAACAAGAAGCATGCGTGATACATGGTACTTGGTACTCGTAAACCAAGACTTGTTTGTTATTCAAGTCAAAATTAATGAAAAATCTTGCTTGTCATGCTTGTCTAGAGGAATGCTCGCAAGCCACATTACTCGCAATCCGAGGTTCCACAGTGACCTTTACTTCTGAGAGTGTAAAAGTGAGTCAAAATAAATAATGAATTATGTATATGCAGTACATATGTAAATAAAGATAAATGTAGATCTATATGAACATAAACAGACACACCCCTGCTGTAAGATACGCCCCTGTTGTGAGACGCATCCATTCTCTAACACTGTGATATCTTCACCGTCTTCTAAAGGGCAGTTAAACACCTCATATAGGTTAAACACCTGATTAAAATGATGTACAGTACTCACGGTTCCAGTAGGTTGGATAACACTCCTTCTCCTTCACATCCACCTTGTATAGTCCTCTGCGCACACACATACCGACACTCCTGAATCTTCACACACTCTCTCACACTCACACACACAATGTCCTCAAAACACAAGCTTACACACATTCCTGAGTGAGCACAGTGTTGATTTAATACATTCAGAGTTTAGTTCCATCCAAGTGGACTCATATAATTATTGCTGGGTGTGTTAGTGTTAGTTCTGACAGTCCTACAAGTTTTAAATTTAGCAATACAATATATTATATGATACTGAAACAAACACTTGATTGTAACATAAGGAATCACATATGGGTATAATGGCGTTCACGTTCACTATGGAATTTATTAGGCACACCTGTACATCTGCTTATTCATGCAAATATCTAATCAGCTATTATCTATCATCAGACAGCACGCAGTGGATTAAATCATGACCAAGCATGTGCCAGGAGCTTCAGTCAAGATTATACAAAATGTTATCTCAGTGCCTGTGGCATAACAGTTGCTGCCGGATGGGTTGGTCTGTGTATTTCAAAAACTGCTGATGTGGGATTTCTACAGAAAAAAAAACAATGTCACAGCAGGGGTGTGGCCTTCACAGTCACCAGATATCACCTTTTGATGTGGTGGAACAGGAAATTCATGAATGGGCTGATCTGAAGGCATAAACTCATCCAACTTGGTACTAGCAAGGGATACCTAATGATGAGGCCAGTCAGTGTGTATGCAAGTGTGCATGCTTTTATTAAGCAGCTGAATAGCACTACTCAGCTCAAAAAACAACACAGGACAGAGCACACAGTTTACTAACCACAGTCATTTCTGTCATCAGGACATTGATAATAATATAACTAATCAGTTAAAGCCAAATAATTGTATGTGCCATTCCTCTTACCAGTATCTCTTTTTTCTCTTTCTTGAAGTTATAAAAAAGCCGTTCGTTATATATTCTCATAATGGGGAAAACAATAAAAAATCAATTTGATCTAGTTAATTTACATCATGTAATGGTTATGTCAAGTTGTTAACTGACATCACTGCTGATTACTTTTAACTGATGACGTTGAGGTGATTTTGTATGATGCAGTTACAAGATATGGCCAGCAGATGTCTCAGCAGGTGTGCAGATCACAGCAGGTCAGACCAGCAGAGGTGTAAAGTAAAGAATGACACTTACTCGCGTTACTGTAATTAAGTAGTTTTTTGTGTACTTCTACTTTTTAAAGTAGTTTTTAAAATCTGTAATTTTACTTTTACTTAAGTATGTTTTGTTTGAAGTATTGTAATTCGCCACATTTTAAATCATATTCACTACTGAGTAAAACCAATGAATGAAAATGCAAAAATAATAAAAAATATTCTGCTTTGTATAAATGCTTCATTGCGCTCGCGTGTTTGTATCGTGTCCTGGTCGCGCGCCGCTCCAGACTCCACTCCAGGTTTTCTAATTGTCTCCACATCTGCATCTACCTGACCATCCACACGGCCGCTTCTGCCCTGACAGTGACGTCATCAACTAGCGCCACCATATAGAAACCGGAGAGAGACGCGGGAAAGAGGAAAGAGATTTAGCGTTAATTTTTTTGGTTGTGTTTTCTGGTTTTGACTTTTTGCCTCCCATTGACTTTGATTATTGCTTTGCCCCTTTGGTTTGGTGGCTCTTTGTATATATTTGTAGATAATTTCACTGTATGTTTGTGCACTCACCAGTAGTAGGGGCGGGGTGCCATTTATTTTGGAAAGAGGGAATTTATTCACACTTTTTGTTTTTTTCTGTTTTTGGAAAGTAATGAATGACATTTACTCACGTTACTGTAATTGAGTAGTTTTTTTGTGTACTTTTACTTTTTAAAGTAGGAGTCAGGGACGGGACCTGTATTTTTGTTTGTGTTGTTTTTTTTTTTTTTTTGCAGGTAATCGAGCTACTAAATATAAATACCATTTAGTTTATTATTTTGGCCTGGGTCCACCCTGAATCTGATCCTCCTCCTGTTGTGTGTGTGTGTGTGTGTGTGTGTGGGTGTGTGTGTGTGTGTGTGTGTGTGTGTGTGTGTATTTTTTTGTAAAGCAATACAAACCTCATTATTTCATCAATTAATGACTGAATCTAGTTCTTTCTGTCATATACCACCATTTCCATACAGTTTAAAATAGAACCCTGAACCATTCCTTTGCTGTACGGCCCGACACTAGACTGGGACGTAACGCCATATTTAAGTGACCACTTTGATTTTCAAGCACAAGAAAGACAACAGCTTTATTATGCAAAGGTGTTCCTTCAGTTAAAAACAACTAGTTTGAGATCTGCTATGCTAGAATGCCTCATCCTTATAACTTTTACTCTGAGTAATTCATGAGCTACTTTTTACTTTTACTTGAATAGATTTTTATAATGGTAACTTTATTTGTACTTCAGTAAAATTTCACTGAAGTAACAGTACTTTTAATTGAGTAAAAAAATGTAATACTCCTTCCACCTCTGCAGACCGGTTTAGTGAGAGTGAAACAAAAAGTGGCGGCGGGTGTAAAAAAATTTGGGGGGGGGGGCTGGTGCGCAAACAAAATTAAAATTAAACTTTTAATAATTGCATGTAAATAGCATACTCAAACACAAATTAACGTAATACGGTTTAGATTTTTTTTTATTGTAAATAAATTATATTATGAAAGACAGAGGAACAGAGGAACACTTATCTGTCGGAATTTATTTTAACTTTTTTTTAAAGGTAAAGTGCATGTTAATTTGTTTTATTTTTACTTTATATTTTATGTTAATTGTTTTTATGTTTTTATGTTTGAGCTGTTGGATGAATAATTTGAGTTTTCATTATGTCTAATGGGAAAATTCAATTTTGTTTACTAGTGTTTTGAAATACGAGCCCTCTTTCAGAACGAATTATGCTCGTAATCCAAGGTTCCACTGTATTGCCAGGCTTAGGAACATTTTATTCATATCTGATGCAGAAAAGTTAGTTCATGCATTCATGACCTCCAGACTTGGCTATTGTTGTCACAAACGCATGCACACACCATGCTCAAAGTCCGCTTTCATCCCTTGACATTTCCTTTCCCACACGGTCAAGCTTCTCATCACACGGCCATGTTTTCCCACGCTGTCATCTCTCCTTACACGTCCCCGGACCGCCCTGCCTGCACACTGGTTTCTCATCCTGCGCTGATTTCTTCCGGCTCATAAGAAAGCACAGCACGCTATCTCGCTGATGGATTATTGTGTGTTTTTTGGCTCAGTATTCTCGCATTTTTGTTTCATAGTTTTTACATTGTCAACTCCACTTTGTTTTCCCGTTTTCCCGATTCTCATCTCACGTTTTGAATTAGTTGCCTCGCTGCCGGATTTAATGGCTTTGAACTCTCGCTTTCGCTCCTCAACTACGACTTCGCTTCATGTCTTGGCTCAACGTTCTCGCTGATGAATTTAACAGCTTTGAACTCTCTCTTTTGTTCTTCAACTACTGCTTCACTTTGCATTTTGGCTCAACGCTTTCGCTGACGGATTTAACGGGTTTGAACTCTCGCTTTCGCTCCTCAATCACGGCTCTGCTTCTCGTCTCTTCACGACACGCAGCTTCAGGTTCACCCAGCCCAACCGTCTCAAGACCACCTCTGCTTCTCTGCATCTGGATCTACCTCTTTGCTACTTCGTCGTTCACTCTTGACAATTGTAATGCATTACTAGGTGGTTGTCCTGCATCCTCAATAAACAAGCTACTGTTAGTCCAAAATGCAGCTGCCAGGGTTTTCACTAGATCAAGAAAATATGATCATATAATCCCAATAGTATCATCCCTGCACTGGCTGTTGTTCAGTTTAGAATTAATTACAAACTAGCATTACTTACGTACAAGGCTTTAAATGGTTTAGCTCCCACATATCTAGCCAGTCTTCTGACAAATTACAATCCACCACGTTCCTTAAGATCACAAAACACTGAACTTCTGGTAGTTCCCAGAATATAAAAATCTACAAAAGGGGGTAGAACGTTCTCATATTTAGCACCTAAGCTTTGGAATAGCCTTCCAGACAATGTTTGGACCTACACAGTCTACCAATTTAAAAGTAGACTCAAGACACATCTGGCATACGCATAATTCATTCCATAACCTCATACTCCAGTATATCTAAATGCACACTCTTATATAGTGCTGCTAATATCCTGAATGGCATCTACACTAATTCTTTCCCACCTGTTCTTCCTTTCTCTACCCATCCTGAGGCATCTGGAGATTGTCCCAGCTCCAGTAGACAGAGGCCAACCCTGCGAAGATCTTGAGGCATCCAGAGAAGGACCACCTCCAGCTGGATTCTGCTTCATGATGGTTTGGATCTACACATGCTGCTCCTGAGCTCCCAGTGATCCAGACACCCTCTGTCCTCTGCACCTGCTGACTCATCCCTGAACTAAACTGGACTCCATGATAACTTGGACAACTTCTGGTCAACTGACTGTTGAGTCTGGTTCCTCTCAAGGTTTCTTCCTATTGTCATCTCAGGGAGTTTTTCCTTGCCACCATCGCCCTCGGCTTGCTCATCGGGGACAATCTCATTATTATCTAAACATTTTTTCTCACTCACACACACTTCCATAAATTTTCTTTTCATTTTGTGAAGCTGCTTAGAGACAATGACCTCATAAAGTGAAGTGGTGAAGCAGGCCGGAGGGTGATAATTCAAATGGAAGGGATATCTGCCAATAACAGTTCTCCATAATATTCTTCAAACTTCACGACAATTGTCACAAAAACAGCGAGCTGTAACTCCTAACTCTCTCTCCCCGCGCTGTGATGTGCTAGCATTAGCATCCGGTAGAGGCAGCCGGAGCACTTAATTTAGGTTCAAATAAGCAAGTTCAAAAACATCCTTTAACCTTTCATTAGTATTTATATTTTAAATATTAAACATTACTGTGAGGGTTCACCACTAGAGGGAACTGTGTGCCCTATAATTTAGTTTGTAGTTTTTGTTTGTAGACTCAGTTTCCCAGAAGGCACCTCAGTCGGGTGATGAGAGGGCTCACCTGAACCGAGGGAGCTCATTGGACATTCTATATATAACTAAGTTCTGGGAAACTGGTTCGAGCATTATTATTGCCAAGTGGACATTTTTTTTGTTTGGTTATGTTTTAGTTTACATTTTGTTTATATTATGTAACCTTTGTTTAAAGAAGGCTCTATTTGTGTTATGTTTATGTTCATTTGGCATGTGGATTCATGGAGCTGTCTTGTTAAATGTTAGTTAGGTTGTATCTCTTCATGTGTAAGTACTGTTCTGTGCATCTCCAGTGTTTGTGTACCTCTTGTTTAGATCCCTGCTTGTTTAGTTCTGTCTGTTAAGGTCCCTGGTATTTTTAAATTATTTGTAAGTTGGTCCACATGAGTGTGTAGCCACTAGTAGGCTTAGTCTCTAGTTGGATTGACCGCTAGTGTGCCTCATGTGTGCCTAGCCTTTTGTGTCTTGGTTCCCCTGGTAGGTCAGTAACTAACCTGGTTAGCCACTAACACCTTTTGTTACTAACCCGGTTAGGTCATCAACCAACTTTACAATAACCAGTTTAGCTACTAACCCAACTAACCACTAACCCGTTCAGTCTCTAGTCCAGTCTCGTCTCATCTCTAGTCCTGTCCCGGCCTGTCTCTTTCTAGTCCCGGCCTGTCTCTTTCTAGTCCCGTCCTGTCTCTTTCTAGTCCCGTCCTGTCTCTTTCTAGTCCCGTCCTGTCTCTTTCTAGTCCCGGCCTGTCTCTTTCTAGTCCTGTCTCGTCTCTTTCTAGTGCCGTTTCTAGTCTCTGTCCCTTTGTTCCAGCTCTTAGCCTGTGTAAGCTCCACGCCTCTGTGTTTTGCTTTTGTCTTATTTTTGTTAATAAAAAGACTATTTATATTTATCAACCCCTCTGAGCCTATTGGTGAATACCCGTGTCATCACTGTTGCTGTGGTGTTGGTAACTACTGTTCTATTTGACCTGCAAATAGATTGCTGTAGATAAATAAGCACACTGAAAGTGAAACTAAATGAGCACCTTTTGTTCCCTCGTAACATGGATTGTAACACTAAGATGAATAAGTAACACAAATTCAGTAAAATACTACAAAAAATCACAAATGAAGTACCTTAAAATCATGAATCTCACATACATAATATAATTTTTTTTTAAAAAGCACAAAACACTAAAGTGTTAATAATACTCTGCTCAAAGTCCATCACGCGCAGGTGATTGTCACATTGTGATGCATCTTTATAAACCAGTATTTACACCTTTACACACTTACACTTTCTGTTACTGTCCCTACCCTAGAGAGAGAGACTTTATACTCCACCCTCTAAGAACTCCACCCTCTAAGAACTAATGAACCTCCTCGTCTTGTAAAGCACATCAAACCAGTTTCCTGGGCAGCAGCACTTGTACCTAAAGTCTGCTGGATGACATATAGTAAGTAGATTTTCATTTATATATAACACTAAAGAAGACTGAGTAAACTAAATAAAAAACTTAATGATTTTATACCATGATTGTAAGTAAACGGTTTAATGATACAGAGTCAGATTATATGTGTTAGCTTTGTGTATGATTTAGAGAAGAAACAAGGTTTATATTGACTGCAAGTCTCTGCTCCAAACTTAATCTAGTTGTAATTTCACTGAAAGAAAGAAAGAAAGAAAGAAAGAAAGAAAGAAAGAAAGAAAGAAAGAAAGAAAGAAAGAAAGAAAGCTTATTTTCAGAAAATGTGTACATTTTAGATCACCCAGTATAACTACAGTACAGCAGTCTGAGGGGCTTTACCCAAATTCCTGTATTTTTATCTAAATGTATACATTTTTCACAAGACACAAACTAAAACAATTTTACAAAAAAAAAAAAAAACCAAAACATTGACTTGATGAAACATGTTTGTCTAGAAAGACAAGTCACATGATTTCAGTTTAAACCCACAGATAATCTCTTTATGTTCCCAACAATAAAATGCCTTACTGGATTATTTACAAAAAGGGCGTGTTTACCTTACACACCCTCAACAAGATTATAGAATTTCTCTGTGACTGTAAAAAAAACTACAAATGAGAAATAAAAAATAATAATAATTTTTAACAACACACACACAATTTCTTATAACTCTGTACTTCAAATTAAAATGTTATTCATTTAATCACCTACATGACCATACACAGTATGATAACCAGTGAAATGCTTATACCACTGTCAGTGACATAAAACTATACTACAAATGAGAACTTAACTCTAGCAAAAAGAAAAAGAAAAACTAAAGATTTGCTAAAAATCTGCAGTGAAATAAAACTACACCTGGGAATTAAGTTACAAAATAAAATAGAAATAAAATAAAAAATAAATACACAGGAACAAAATTTACAAAATAAAAGTGTAAAGTATCAAATTTAAAAGTCTAAAATAAAAACAAAATATAGTATGGAATATGACATTTGAAATTGTAATTATGAAATGAGAAAAGCTGTGTGTCAAAAGCCGTGTGATTGTCCATGGCTTATAGTGCAGATAATCTTATTCTTATGCGCAAATGAGACAGGCATGTTTATTTAAGTACAAATATTTTATATGTAAACAGACAAGGGTTTAATAGGGTACATTAAGATATTATTAGTAAAAAAAAATTGCATTAGTGTAAAGGTTTGAATCTTCCTTTCTGAAAGTGATCAAAATATTTTTTAATAACTTTAGCAATTTATAACCTTCATAATCTTTTCCAATCTCAGTCATTTTTTCCTGATAAATTTAGAAAATCTTTTTTAGGTCAGGGCTGGGGAATGAGGAGGCAATAATGACTATTTGCTGTTGTCTTTTTAAGGATTACACCTTCAGTTAACTTTAAAAATGTCCCATACTTTTTAGACCAATGTAATAAATTATAATTTATATTTTTTATATAATAATATTCGACTGTTTTAGGTCATTTCTTCTCTTCAGACTAGACATTTTAACTAGATTATTTACAACACAAATTTACAGATGATGCCAAATCATAAATATACAAGCAATATTATATGAGGGTTCAGATTTTGATATATGATTTGATCTAATAATATCTGTGTTCTAGAATGATGGAGGGGAAGAGATCAGACTCACCAGAACCCAGCTGTGTATCCATGAAGAGTGACGACTCAATGGGAGAGCCACAGAACTTCAGAGACAGTTCTACTGATCTGAGGTCAGTACAGTGAGGTGTTGTACAGCAGCATTCCACCTGATCAAACTCACTTTTGACTTTTTAATTTTGACTTCATGAACTTTATCACATTAGTATTACATTTATTCTATATATTTTGTTCTCATAATATTTGTGCTTTAGAACAATGAAGGGAAAGAGATCAGACTCACCAGAACCCAGCTGTGTGTCCATGAAGAGTGACCACTCAGCGCATCAACCAATTAATCTCAGAGATGGAGACAGTTCACCTTATCAAATGTAAATGTAGTAACATGATATAATGCAGTGTTCCACTTGATTAATCTCACTCTGCTTATTTTAAAGCTCTTCATGAACTTTGTCACTTTCTGGAGCAGTAAAACACTAAACTGACAGTAAGGAAGATTCCTTTAAGAGTTCAGTTCTGTCTGCAGTCCCTGACCTGAGGTTTTGTAATGTAACACAACTACGGTTACACCTGAGACATTATTCACAATTTATTTTTCCTTTATTCATTCATTTTTCAAAACATTTGAAAATACATTAGTATCAACTATGAAATCCTGAAATGAGTTTACATCGTTGTGTTAATAAATATTAAAAACTTTATTAATACTGTAAATGTGTTGTTGTGTGTTCTACTTTTTCACAGAGCACAGCTGAAGACATCAGACAGCAAAAATAAGTTGGAGTCCATATTCAAAGTGTGTAACATTTTAAAGTGTGTGTCCTTGTAATGTGTGTAATTTGTCCCTGAATAGGAACAGATGAAATTTCAGTTGTAACTCTATTTAAAACACAGAAACCTTTTCTTTATTCCTGAAATGAAAATATTTGTGTCATGAAAACATTTTAGACCTGTTCCTTTGTTTATTCTCACCAGGAGCTGGAACACAAAGTCATCACTCTGATAAAGAATGAGCTGACGAGGTATAGGAAGGTCCTGAGTACAGATGACCCAGCATGCACTGACTATGAGGTGGTGGATGAGGAGGATCTGCACAGTGTCAGAGAGGGAGTGCTGAAGATCACACTGCACGTCTTAAACAACATGAACAAAAAAGATCTCGCATACACACTAGAGAACAGTAAGCACTTTGAGTCAATTCTTATTTTAATGTAACTTTAGAGGAATTATATTTTTATTTCATAGCATTTTTTGGCCATGGAATAGGTAACATTTCTAGTTTATTAATCATTAAAATGTCTTTGTGAAAATCAGGCAGAATTTACTTGTATGGAACTGCACAGTGTTTCCCTTTCTTGTGAGATTATACAGTACATCAAATTATGTTTAATCTAATCCAGAGTTGTCAGACCTAAAAGATCCCTCAGCAGTGTGAAAACCTGCTTGGTCTAATAAAACAATTAATTCAACCAACCATGGATGGAAATGTTCAAGGAGAAATTATATATAACTTGATTCTGTGCTAACTCAAACTTCTGTCTCTTAGAGCTTTTAAATTTTCCTAGAACCAGACAAAAGAGGAAGAAAGAGAGAGAGAGAGAGAGAGAGAGAGAGAGAGAGCAAGGGTTTGTGAGAAACAGTTTTTGAGAAATCACACACAAACAAACCTTAGCATTATTCACACGGTATTAATATTATCTGGGGACTTCGTGTGATTTAAAAATTATCCGCCAAACCTACCAACGTGTGTAATAATATTATCTGGGGACCTCATGTGATTTAAAAATTATCCCTCAAACCTACCAACGCTTTGGATTTTTGTGTGCTGCATTCGCACAGGATAAGCAAAGCTTGCGATTTTACTTGAATTTACTGACTTATCTCCTGGATATGATGTCTGTAAGGGACTACCACTAGAGGTCACTGTGTGCACATGTTTGTTTTTGCTTTGTAGTTTTTTTTTTAATCGACTCAGTTTCCCAGAAGGCACCTCGGTCAGGTGATGCGGGTGCTCACCTGAACCGAGGTAGCTCATTATCAGGGTTATAAGTAGCTGATTGTCCTAGGAAACTGGGTCGAGCATTAATATTATCAGTGGGCATTTGTTTTGATTTAGGTTTGTTTTGATGGTATTTTGTTATTTTGGTTTATTTATAGGGGTTCTGTTTTGTGGTGTTTCTACAAGTGTACTGTTTTGTTTTATTTTAGTGCTGTGTTTGTATGTCCCTTTGTTTTGTAGCCTCCAGTGTGTTCCCTTAGCTTCCTGTGTGTTCCCCTAGCCTCCAGTGTGTTCCCCTAGCCTCCAGTGTGTTCCCCTAGCCTCCAGTGTGTTCCCCTAGCCTCCAGTGTCTTTTCCTTAGCTTTCTGTGTGTTCCCTTAGCCTCCAGTGTGTTCCCTTAGCCTCCAGTGTGTTCCCTTAGCCTCCAGTGTGTTCCCTTAGATTCCGGTGTGTTCCCCTCAGCCTCCGGTGTGTTCCCCTCAGCCTCCGGTGTGTTCCCCTCAGCCTCCGGTGTGTTCCTCTTCTCGCCTCATCTCTGGTATTCCTGTCCTGTCCAGTCTCTGGTAGCCCTGTCCAGTCCAGTCTCTGGTAGTCTGCATCTGAAGCTCTGCTGACCAGAGTGATACAGTGCTGCCTCCGCTGCCCGACCTAAAGAATCCGGCACTGCCTCACCAGCCAGGGCCGTGGAGAGGATCCCTGACCGCCTCCACCACCCGGCTATGATGTAAGGCGGTTACCACCGCTCGACCCCGACAGCAAGCTAGGGCCGTTCCCGATGTGTCGCATCAAGGACAAGCCGCTGTTGCATCTGCCGCCTGGCTTGAGGTTAACCCAGTACTTCATCGGCCGCCCGGATTGGGGGACAACCCAGCGCTGCACCTACCGCTCGACACACAAGGGCAATCCAGTGCTACCCCCACCGCCCAGCCTACACCAGCGATCCAGTGCTGCCACTGGAGGCTAGAGAAACACACTGGAGGCTAGGGTGTAAATAAGGGATTCAGCAGCTGCCCCCACTGTTCGGTTTCAGTGGCGGCTCAGACTCGTCCACATTTCCACTTTGCTTGGGGAGCCACGTCATCGGCTGGGTAAAGTTTTTTGTTAATTAACTCAGTTTCCCAGAAGGCACCTCGAAGGAAGGAACCAAGGTAGCTCATTATTAGGGTTATAAATAGCTGATTGTTCTGGGAAAATGGGTCGAGCATTAATACTGTCAGTGGGCATTTGTTTTGACTTTGGTTTTGTTTTGATGGTATTTTGTTATTTTGGTTTGTTTATAGGGGCTCTGTTTTGTGGTGTTTCGCATAAGTGTACTGTTTTGTTTTATTCTGAGTTTGTGTCCCTTTGTTTTGTAGCCTCCGGTGTGCTCGGCTTCTCGCCTCCGGATTTCCTGTCCCCGTCCCGTCTCTAGTGTCCCCGTCCCGTCTCTAGTGTCCCCGTCCCGTCTCTACTGTCCCTGTCCCGTCCAGTCCTAAGCCTTTGTGTCAGTCTTATAGGGCCTGAAATGCTTAATATGGTCTGAAATGCTTAATAAGGTCATGTTTAAGTTAAAGGAGCCTACAAATGCTTCTAGAGACTGTGTGTGTGCCTGTCCAGACCCCATATGTGTATTTTGTTAATTAAAGATTTTTATGTTTAAAAACAACTCCTCTGCGCCTATGCTTGCCTTCTCTGCCCACGGCAATAACACCTGCCCGAACTGCCTGTCATACTAGTTCGTGACAATGTCAAGGCTTTGCATAAAATCCCCTTACTTGTTTCTCAACATGCTTGCTAGTGCTAAGAAGAAAAACCAACAATAAGAAATAATTTTAAAAAATGTTTAAAAGCACTCCAACGCAGTCTTCATTCTTCATAGAACATGGATAAAAAAGTGCACAGGAAACAGCAACCGTGAAAAAATTATATATGACCCCAGACATGCGATCACAGACAGGCTGTTTTGCACAGGACTAAAATATAGTAGCTCATTTCCTGGAAATTTTTACTTTACAAATTACAGATATGATCGATTTGCATGTGATTAAGACACAACCTCCGCAAATCACATGAGGTCCCCAGGTAATACTAATCCCATGTGAATAGAATTTTAAACTGTGTTAATACCAAATCAGCCATGTCTGTAATATTTGAAAGTATTTTGGCTGCTGGGTTAAATCACTATTCAACATACAACAATACAATGTGCAAAAAAGAGCTTTCAGAAGAGCAAAAGCAAAAAGAACAATTAGATGATGGATGACATGTACTGTATAGCAGCATGCAGTAAGGAACACTCTTCTGTTTATAGCATACAGCTAGACCTAGATCTTTTATCTATAAGCTCTAATTTTATGTGATGAAAATGTGTAAACTCTTATTTTATTCTCCTGTTCATGAGAACTGTTCCAGGTGTCTCCGTATCAGCAAAAACTCAAATCCAGCCTGAGAGAGAAGTTTAAAAAAATTAATGAAGGAATCACACAACCTGGAAGCTCAGCACTTCTGAATGAGATCTACACAGAGCTCTACATCACAGAAGGTTGGAGTGGAGATGTTAATAAAGAACATGAGGTGAGACAGATTGAGACAGAGTCCAGGAGACCAGCAACACATGATACACCCATCAACTGTAATGATCTCTTTAAAGACAAGACTATCAGAAGTGTGCTGACTAAAGGAGTCGCTGGAATTGGAAAAACGGTCTCTGTGCAGAAGTTCATTCTGGACTGGGCTGAAAGAGAAGCAAATCAAGAAGTCACCTTCATCTTTCCACTTCCCTTTAGAGAACTGAATCTGATGAAGCAGGAAAATCTTAGTCTAATGGACCTTCTTCATTGCTTTTTCCCAGAATTGAAGAACTTAACATTAGAAAGGTATAATGCTCACAAAATCCTGTTCATCTTTGATGGTCTGGATGAGTGCCGACTTCCTCTAAATTTTCAGAAGAATAAGAGAGTGTGTGATGTGACAGAGTCTGCCTCAGTGGATGTGCTGCTGACAAACCTCATCAAAGGTAAGTTGCTTCCGTCTGCTCTCCTCTGGATCACCTCTCGACCAGGAGCAGCCAATCAAATCCCTCCTGAGTGTGTAGACCAGGTAACAGAGGTACGAGGGTTCAGTGATCCTCAGAAAGAGGAGTACTTCAGGAAGAGAATCAGTGATCAGAGCCTGGCCAATAAAATCATCTCACACATGAAGTCTTCAAGAAGCCTCTACATCATGTGCCACATCCCAGTCTTCTGCTGGATCTCAGCCACTGTACTACAGAGAATGTTGAGTGGAGCAGAGAATGGAGAGATCCCCAAGACTCTGACTCAAATGTTCACACACTTCCTGATCTTTCAGATCAAACACACGGACCAAAAGTACCATCAGAAAAGTGACCCTGATCCTCAGCAGACCAGAGAGAGCATCATGGCTCTGGGAAAACTGGCTTTCCAACAGCTGGAGAAGGGAAACCTGATCTTCTATGAGGAAGACCTGAGAGAATGTGGCATTGATGTCAGAGAAGTGTCAGTGTACTCAGGATTGTGTACCCAAATCTTCAGAGAGGAGTTTGAGCTTCACCTGGGGAAGGTGTTCAGCTTTGTACATCTGACTGTTCAGGAGTTTCTAGCTGCATTATATTCATTCCTCTCATTCATCAGTAGAAACGCAGATCAAACAGAACAACAAACTTCTGATCTGTCAGATCTTTTCACTAAGTCTAACATGACTGATTTTCTGAAGAGTGCAGTGGACAAGGCCTTACAGAGTGAGAATGGACACCTGGACCTGTTCCTCCGCTTCCTTCTGGGTCTCTCACTGGAGTCCAATCAGACTCTCTTACAAGACGTAATGCCACAGACAGGAAGCAGCTCTCACAGCAAACAGGAAACAGTCGAGTACATCAAGGAGAAGATTAGGGAGAACGCATCTCCAGAGAAATCCATCAACCTGTTCTACTGTCTGAGTGAACTGAATGACGATTCTCTAGTGCAGGAAGTAAAAAAGTATCTGAACAGACAAGGTTACAGTCGTCTCAGTAGAACCAGACTCTCTCCTGCTCAATGGTCAGCTCTGGTGTTTGTGATGCTCAACTCAGAAGAGGAGCTAACTGAGTTTAATTTAAAGACATATGACCCCTCAGAGGAATGTCTTATGAGGCTGCTACCAGTGGTCAAAGCATCCAGAAAAGCTGAGTGAGTATTTTTTTTTTATATAAATTTTAAAAGACTGCATGGTCTCATCTGAATTATGAGTGTGATTTTGAAAAATGATTAACATTTTAATGTTCTTTGTTTTGACTTACCAATTCATTATTTTGATTTACTAAAAACACTTGACAGACCATGCTCTCAGGCCAAACAGTAATCATTGGAAATTGAGTCTGCCACCTCTAAATCAATGCTTTGATTAAGCGAAGTTCCCTTGACAAAATTCCACCATTTAAAACTCCCTACAATGTCACCAGCACAGACATCACTTTCTCCATGTGTTACCATGGTAACATAAGCATTTCAGATACCCGTTGTTGTTACTGTGGAAATTTCACACTATGGATATTAAATATTAAATATTATTTAAATCAAAAACTAATACCATTATAAAACTTATACTTTATCATTGATATGTGTATAAATTTAAATAAATGCTTTAGTTTACATGTTGTAGGGAGAAAAAAATTTTGTGCAAACTACTAGCCTATGTAATAATGACAATTTATGATTAAATGAAATGATTAAATTATTGTGTAATATCAATATTATGTTAGGTGGCATGGTGGCTTTTAGTGGTTAGCCCTGTCACCTTGCACCTCCAGGTTCTGGGTTTGATTCCTGGCCAAGTTTGATTCCTGCCTCTGTGTGCATGGAGTTTTCATGTTCTCCCCATGCTTGGTGGGTTTCCTCCCACAGTCCAAGACATACAGATTAGGCTAATTACCATTGCCAAATTGCCAATGATAACACAAAAAAGAAATGACACAGGAAATGACCCATGACCTGAAATACAGGATGCAGAGAAATTGGAAAAGGTGAGGCTTCCTTGTAGGCCTGTCTTAAGTCTAACTAGGACAGGTCATCATCAAATCTTGTGGTGTTGCTAAGGCTGAGCTGTGCATGGCATGTGCAGAGCAAGATTAACCTCAGGCAGAGCAGTGAATAACTAAGGCAGAATTGGCTTCAGCTGAGGCCAGGTAAGGCTCTGCAGGACCCGTATTCACTAAGCATCTCAGAGTAGGAAATCGGACCTATGTAGGAGTAAGAGCAATTTATCAACATTCTTAAAATAGGAAATCAGCTCTAGAAATATTCTAACTGGTTAGAAGTTGCAAGGAAATGACGTTCAGACAGACACATGCATACAGAAGAGATGTTTTAGTAAAAGTGACGGAAATTAAGCTCATACAAAATACATTTCGATAAAAATTTAATATTTTTGTAACATCTCACATGCACTATGCAACTTGTCCATTAACCAATATTTTGTATGTTGTTTTTTAGTAACAGCAAAGATGACGCTTTGAAACAGTAATGACTTGGGTTTTGTAAAGTTTTTAAAGTTTCGTAGTAGAAGAAGCAAGTTGCTCGGTCTGTCCGCTGTGCTTCGGTAAGCTTTTCTGGCACCAGGAGAGACTCCGTCAAACACACACACACGTTGTCTGTCAGAAAGGTCTCTGTTTATTAACAGCAACAGATGGGATTTTTATATTTTTGACCAAACGCCTGTGCCATTGACATCTGTTATTAGAAAGAACATAAACCACTGTAAATGTCCTGGTGAGATCCTGAAGAATCAAAGGAGAGGAAGACAGAGAGGTGTCCATCCAGAGAAGGATCACATGATGTTGGCTCGAGTTAGGGGGAGAAGGGAGAAGGAGACAGAGAGAGATAGAGAGAGATAAAGGGGGAGACATAAAGAGAGAATGAGAAGGTGAGCGTGGGAGCATTTACACCTTTAAGAACAGATGCAAGAGGAGACAGGAAGATAGCAGCAGGTAAAATTTAACACGTTAATGTCAGATCTATGAAAAAGAGAGCAAGAGAGTAGAAATAACTCATTTATATATAAAATCATTCTAACAGGTTTGTTGCAGCCGTCAAAGTCAGAAAAAATAAATCCAACTTTGCTCTTACAGCACCATAGACCACATGCGGCAATTCATATATTTCCCCACGCAACAGAAATAAAAGAAAAACAAACTGCATTCTTGTTCGTCACTGGTGTTACTGGAGTTGTGGACATCATCCATGGCACACACATTAAAGTAATTGTCCCAAGCACCAAAGTGAATGCATATGTAAACCAAAACATTATAACAGAATCAACACAAATCAAATGATCATGGATGGAACATGATCATCCTACTCTGGGCTGGTGGCCCTGCATTGGAGCCCATTGTGGGGAGCCGCACTGTGACACATTGTGGTATTCTTCTAAATTATCATCCAACAAAGTACAGTTCCTCCAGAGGATTCTCAATGGAATAATCACATGGTCACTGGGAGTACCTTTTTTAATCCCAGCAAACTACCCCAAGAATAAACAAACTTTGATGGGGATTTTTATTGTAAAACACTGTGCAAATAAATAATATCTTATTAAATAATATCTTATTCCCTCTATGTTACAATTTCTCTTTCAGTCTACATGAGTGTAAATTAACAGAGGAAAGCTGTAGAGGTCTGGCCTCAGTTCTCAGCTCAAACTCCTCCAGTCTGAGAGAACTGAACCTGAGTTACAATAACCTGCAGGATTCAGGAGTGAAGCTGCTCTGTACTGGACTGGAGAATCCACACTGTGCACTGGAGATACTGAGGTTTGATTGAATGCACACACATACACACACACAAACACACACACAAGTTAACAAGTGAACAAGTTAAAATATATATATTGCCCCTCAAAAAAGCTAATTGGAGTCAGGTGTTAGCATACCTCGAGTCTTGTTAAGAAAATGAGTTTGGAAGTGTGGACTAGTTACTTTGACTGGTAAAAACTTTTTGAGTTTGCTCTGCACAAGAACAGTAAACCAATGTGAGCCATGCCTCGTCAACAAGAGCTTTCAGCGGATCTGTGATAAAGAATTGTTGATTTACTAAAGCTGGAAAGGGTTACAAAGTGATTTCAAAGACTTTAGATATTCACCAGTCTACAGTTAGGCAAATGGAGACACTTTGGGACTGTGGCTACTCTACATAAAAGTGTGTGCCCAGTCAAAATGACCCATAGAGCACAACAAAGACACATCAATGAGGTAAAAAAAAAACAACCTCGAGTGACAGACAAAGATTTGAAGGCATCATTGGAACTGGCAAATAGCTGTTTATGACTTTGAATGGCAGGACACCACAAAGCTGCTTACTAAAAAGAACATTGCAGCATGCCTGAAGTTTGCAAAAGACCACATTGACACTACAGTGGTATTGGTTTTAATATTTTAAAACCATTTTAATAGGGTTTTGATATTGGTTTTAACTTTGAAGAATAAAGTTTTTTTACATCATATTTGTGCATTTTAATTGTTGGGCCAATTTGTTTTGATAATTTTTTTTTTTACTTGAACCAACTACATCAATTGGCTAAAATATGAGACAATTTTGATTAATAATGATTAATAATAATAATAATTATTATTATTATTATGGTCATAGAAACATAGAAACAACCATTGAACACTTAATCATATGTATCTATGCTTTTTTTTTTTTTTTTTACTTATGTGAGCCATATTTATTTATTCTCAATATAAATAAATGTTTGGGTTTTAAAAACTACATCAACAAAGACAAACTTAGGAGAAGTGTACGGGGAGAAACTTCAACAGAGAATGTACTGACTTACATGGTGCAAATTGCTCAGAAACACAGAGCAATTTGGGGGGGGGGGGGGGGGTTTGAACTGCAGTATAGTATTTGAAATCAAAGTGCTCGCTTAAATAAGACGTGACGCTTCTCTCACACACACACACACCTCCGCAGCGCACACACTGGGGGAGGGGCGGAAACTATTAACGACATACAGGGGTTGGACAATGAAAGTGAAACACTGGCCAGTTTAGTGTTTCATGGCTAAATTTGGTGGCCAGTCTTCATTGATTGCATATTCCACCAGTAAGAGCGGAGTGTGAAGATTTAATTAGCAGAGTAATAGACAAATTGTTGGTGCGCGTCTTGCTGGCGAATCTGTGACCAAGACAGCACGTGTTTGTGATGTATCAAGAATCTTTGTGTTTTTTTGTGGCTCTTTCGACTCGCCAGCGCACAAATGCGTTTGTGTTAAAGCCAACTGATAAATCCAGGAGCACACAGACACACCTCTCCATTAACAAACACAGCTACAGTGTACAGTACAAACGTAGTGTTTGGGGATTGAAATTTTTTCCACTGTGCCTCCTCATTGTTTTTCACTATCATTCTTAGTACGTTAAGTGTAAGTCCGGTGATTAAAATGGTGTGTGTGTGTGTGTATGTAACCCCCCAGCCTACGCGAAGAACACCTCATTTACAAGACAAAAGACGGTCAGAGGTGTGAATGCACGTCTCTGCTTTCCTCTGCAGTGTGTGTGTGTGTTCGTGCTTTAGGTTCTTTGGGGTGTGTCCTAAATTCAATGTGACTGAATCCGTATAAACACCAGGTTGGGAAAATCATGTTTGAGAAAACTACACATTCTGTATCTGCAAAGTTAAGCTTGGAAGTGAAACTCAGGGTCACTCTGATCATTTTGATTCATGCATATTTCCTCACACATTTCATTCTCATTTATTTAATTGTCTTTTAATTCTGTAAAGCTGCTTTGCAATAGTAACCGCTGTTAAAAGCGATATATAAATACATCCGATATTATTAAACAAATCCTGGAGCCTGTGCGTAGTGATGGTTGAGACCCATGGGTTTAATTTACATTACAACAACTATTATTATTACTAGCAGTAGTAGTAATCCACAATATACGCTCTCTCCCTCTCACACACAGCACAAACTGCGGAAAAACCTAATTAAACTGGATCGTCTTGCAATACAGTGGCTTTAAGCATCTCGCCACATGAGAAGTTGTGGGGTTTGCTGACTGTGAATGTGCGCCTCTTTGTCCACAGGTGTGAAGTTGCATCGTGTTACTATGTGTCGCTATACATTGTAACACACTATGTTAAAGAAAAAAAACACCCTTAATTACTCATGACGTCTCGTAAGAATGAAATTACTGTCACCCATACTTAGCTGAGTTATTTATTTATGTAAAACATACTGGTGCAGCATTAAAATACAGGGTGGGCCATTTATATGGATACACCTTAATAAAATGGGAATGGTTGGTGATATTAACGTCCTGTTTGTGGCACATTAGTATATGTGAGGGGGCAAAAAATCTTGGATCCAACTTTTGTTTTTTCAATAGGAAGAGGGTCATGTGACACATCAAACTTATTGGGAATTTCACAAGAAAAACAATGTGATGGATTGTCAATGCAACCCTCTTCTCCCACTCTTCACACACTGATAGTTGTGGAGAGATGCAAGGAGAGATGCCAGCACAGGCTTCCAGTATCCGTAGTTTCAGGTGCTGCACATCTCGTATCTTCACACCATAGACAATTGCCTTCAGATGACCCCAAAGATAAAAGTCTAAGGGGGTCAAATCGGGAGACCTTGGGGGCCATTCTCAGAGCGTGCTGCTCCTTTACACGCTCTGAAGAAGAAAGGTGCCAAGTGGGTGTGGACTCTCGAATGCCAGTCAGCCTTCGAAGATTTGAGAACGGCTCTGCAAAACACACCAGTTTTAACGACTCCAGACTTCAGCTGCCCCTTCAAGTTGCAGATGGACGCCAGAAACATCGGCCTGGGGGCAGTACTCACCCAGGATCACGAGGATGGGGAACATGTGATCGCCTACGCCTCCCGGCTGCTACATGGAGCGGAAAGCAGGTATTCAGCATCAGAGAAGGAGTGTCTGGCAGTGGTGTGGGCCGTGGAGAAATGGTATCAATACCTGGAGGGTAAAGCATTCACCGTTTTCACAGACCACGCTGCTTTAACCTTGGTTTTTAATTCATACACTGTGGAAAGAGGCAAGATTAGATCCTGATGTTAAAAAAATCCATTATTGCATAGTAAACCAATTCCTATATCATCAGATCCCCAAACAGGCTGGGTGTAGTCTCCTCCAGCTGGTCATCCCAACATCTCTGCGACCTCAATATCTGCAGTACACCCACAACAACCTTCTCAGCAGTCATCTGGGGCAGATAAAGTCCCTGCAGAGGCTGCTGGAGGTCGCCTACTGGCCAGAGATATGGCGAGACATCTGGGAGTATTGTTAAAACTGCAAGCTAAAGAGACCACCGAAGCATCCCACCTGATCATCCTGCCTATGCCACAGTAGAGCATCAGGAAGCACCATGCCCAGGAACGGCAGGGGAGGTATTATAATACCAGACGACGCAGTCACGTATAATGTGAGCAACCTCGTGTAGGTCCGTGCTTTCCCTCAGTCTCGGGCAGAGGACTCGCATATGGCCAAGTTGGCTCCGAAATGGAAAGGGCCAGCAAAGATCACAAAGGTCCTTAGCAAGGTTAACTACCAAGTAGAGTGGGTTAATCAAGCTGAACCATTCAAGGTGGACCATTCTGCTACACTGAGGGACAAGCCTGGCAAAGCCTATTTGCATGGGCTCTACCATGTCAGGTTTCCAGCTCAAGATCTTCTTTAGGCTCAAAATCAGGGATCGGATATGAAGCCTCAGGCTTTGTCTCCATGGGCAGAGGTGAGACTTTGCGCCTATACCTCGGGGAGTGAGCGGCTTTTGTGGGGAGGAGATGTTCCCCATCTGGAGCTGCCAGAAAGTCCGGTCTGACACTCACAAAGGCGCTTATCCACCCGGATGGCTAGCCTATAAAACTCCTCCAGATCCTTTTTAGGATCATGTAAGGCTAGCTCATCTTTTAGCTCATCTGCCGTCTACGCGAGAATGAATGGGGCTCTCGAAACTAAAACAAAAACTAGTATTCTCTTCCGAGGTATCAGACCCTTAAATAAACATAGCGGGAGGCGCGGCTCGTTCTGGCAACTGCATGTATAAATGGCTGCGCCTTTGCCTGTTCAGAACTCCACGTGGTAGCAGCCTGCAGATTTGCCCATTCTGAACAGTTCATGAGCGGTTTGGCCTCTCACGCAACACGCGTCGTTACACGTTGAAGTTCTTTCATTTGAACAAATGCACCACTTTTGGTGAATACAGATCATAATCAGCTGTATCTATTAATACAATGAAAAGTATCATAGCTTAATTCAGTGGAGTCATGTATTACAGGGTTATGAGCTGACCATTTGGTACATACTGTACATTAAGCAGGATAATATTGTGGCTGATGCTTTGTCGTGATTGTATGTCTGTGTTTATGCTAGTTTGATGTTTAATACTTTCTGGTGTTTTTAAGCTGCCTTACAGTTATGTGTCCTTTTTTTTTTTTTTTTTTGCTTGTACGTAGCTTTGGACTTTAAAAGACCTGGCTACAACCCCTTCTCCTCTCTTTTAGTCTCTATCTCTCTCTTACAGTTTACTGCTGGATCTGCACTACACATACTCCAATTTATAATAAATGTATTTACAGTTTAACTTGTTAGGTTGTGTTTTCATTATTTTGCATTCTCTTTGAGCCAAGGCATGTAACACATGACAGAGAGGTAGTTACAAAAGGTGGTAATTTGTTAGATTGTTTGACTCAGCTTTACTATATATGGACCACATTTTCTTGTAAAAAAAAAAAATATATATATATATATATATATATATATTAATTATTAGGACAATAGTGACTTTTTTGAGATCTTTGTGTGTGTTAAGATTATTTTAACATAAAAAGAACCATTTCAGACAATATGGCACTAAATATTAACATTTTCTTTTAGGCTGTGTGGGTGTAACCTGACAGAGGAAAGCTGTAGAGTTCTGTCCTCAGTTCTCACTTCAAACTCCTGCAGTCTGAGAAAATTGAACCTGAGTCACAATAACCTGCAGGATTCAGGGGTGAAGCTGCTCTCTGCTGCACTGAAAAGTCCATGCTGTACACTGGTGATACTGGAGTAAGAGCATTACGCTGTAGATTTAATTCAATTTAAATGTATTTGTATAGTGCTTTTAGCAATGGACATTGCTTTAAAGCAGCTTAAATATAATATAACAGTAATCAGTTTATCAGATTGTCCCTGATGAGTAAGCCAAGAATATGGTGAGGGGGGAAACACTCCCTGAGCTGGCACTAGGAAGGAACCTTAAGAGGAACCAGACTCAATAGGAACCCATCCTCAACGGGACCATTGTGGCTGCACCTAGGTGGCTGCAGTGAGAATGCTGAAGAAACTTCTCAGGATTCCAAGAATGTGTCCCATCTGCTTCATGCCACATGGGGTATCCTATCAGAGCACGTTCAGCCGTAGACTGAGACCACCAAGAAGCACCAAAGAACGCCACAGGAGGTCTTCCCTTCCTGTGGCCATCAAACTTTATAACTCCTCCACCTTCTGTAGAGAGGAGTGTTAAAATAACGGCCACAGCAAAGAAACAATAGGTGCACTAGCCTTACCTCTGCAATTTGTATGCCTGGGTTCCTTAAGATCATTAATATTCCTTACTATAATTAACAATATCATTCTTATTGCTACCAGTTGCTGTATTTTGCTTTTGTACTGTATATCTTATCTTATGTCTAGTTTGTGGATATTTTATGTTAATTTTCATTTTACATTCCTCTGCAGCCCTTTTGTAAATTGGATTGTGCCTTGCATTCACTGGTCTATTTCCACACAGTGTTTGGCAAAAATATAGACCAGAAATGTGACTGTGACTTTGTGGAATTCAAATTTGTGTCATATACTTGAGGATCTAGAGAAACTAGTGGACATGATGAAAAGGTTTTTCTTCTGAACCAGCAGCTGCTGGAGCAATAATTACCCCTAGGCAAAGGCCTCTTTAACATTTACACAATTACTTTATGGCTTTAGTCTCTGTGTCCGGCTGTGGGTGAACTCTGCTTCAGCAGAAGGTTAGGTATATTGTCCCATAACCTTGTAATTTGTACATTATTCTTCATCTCAGGACTTTTGTGACATGGTAGAGAAATCCTTGCATAACATAACATTACTCCATCACTTCATAATATTTTGATTATGAAGACAGGGCAGCTAATGGTGCTGTGGAGCTGTCACTAATTTTAAGATGTGACAAGCCTCTGGTCTGTTTACACTTGACTATAGACACAGTCTCAGTGTTTAATGTATCATTCCTCCAATCCATCTTTTTTTTTTTTATAAACTCAGATTTAAATGTTGGACATAAACCCCAGGTCTGCTCTATGTGATATCTGTATTTTGGCTTGTTCCTCAAAATTGCATCCTTTTCCTGTAGATTTCTATAAACCACCTATGGCGCATTGTGCGAGACCTATATGTCTTATTCTCTTTCTAAAGGATGTGGGAATGCAACATTACGGATGAAGGTTGTATTGCTTTGGCTTCAGCTCTGGAATCAAACCCCTCATCACACCTGGAAGAACTGAATCTGAATGGTAATAAACCAGGCAAATCAGGGATGAAGTGGCTCTTTGAACTTCTGAACAGTACAAACTGTAAACTGGAGAAACTGCAGTGAGTAACATTTTTTTCTTGATATTAGAAGTGTGTCAGTGTATGAGAGTAAAATGTCTTGTTTTTTATTGTGTACGTTATAAAATATAATTGCAATTATTAATGTGCAAAAACTATCATTAGAATACAGTATGTCACAAAAGTGAGTACACCCCTCACATCTCTGAAAATATTTAGTTATATCTTTTCAAATGGCAACACTGCATAAATGACTCTTTGACACAATGAAAAGTTTGTATAGCAGTGTAAATTTATTGTTCCCTCAAAATAACTAAAAATACAGCCAATAATATCTGAACCCCTGGGAACAAAAGTGAGTACACCCCTAAGTGAAAATATGAAATGTCAATATTTTGTGTGGCCACCATCATTTTCCAGCACGGCTTGAATTCTCTTGGCCATGGAGTTCACCAGAGCTTCCCAGGTTGCCACTGGAATCCTCTTCCACACCTCTATCACAACATCCCGGAGGTGGTGGACATTTGACACCTTGTGCTCCTCCACCTTCCTTTTCAGGATGCCCCAGAGGTGTTCTATGGGGTTTAGGTCTGGAGACATGCTTGGCCAGTCCATCAGCTTTACCCTCAGCCTCTTTAGCAAGCCAGTGGTCATCTTGGAGGTGTGTTTGGGGTCATTATCATGCTGGAATGCTGCTCTGCGGCCCAGTTTCCGGAGGGAGGGGATCAATGCTCTGCTTCAGTATGTCACAATACATGTTAGAATTCATGTGTCCCTCAATGAACTGGGTCATAGCTAGCGCAGTCTTAATAGCTAGCGCTTCGACATCGGGATGTCATCCTAGCTCATATCCATTCTTTAGGATTGAGACTCAACGCCATGAAAGGCGTTCTCTTTCCTGTTCAGAGGACAACATATTTGGGTGTCACATGGGATTCGATCACAAGGTGGGCACAGCTGTTTCCCACTTGTGTCAAACCCATCCTCCAACACCCTGAAGGAAATCAAGCTAGGCCAGAAAGTGACTCCATCACTTTTAAAGATCTTTAGGTCTCATGGCAGCTGCGTCCACGGTGATACCTTTGGGCCTTCTGCACATGAGGGCGTTGTCAGTTGTGGCTAAGAGCCAGGGGGTTTCACTCAAGGGCCAATCCCCAGAGGCTAATAAGGGTTACGCGCTGGGGCTTCGTACCCTTTCTATGTGGTTCAGACCCCGGTTTTTGACTTTGGGTCCCACTTTAGGTCCGT
>JAAGKR010008225.1:3018-17823 GCA_011419295.1 Clarias macrocephalus
AAAAAAAAATCCAGCTTATTTTGGTGTAAAAGAGAAACCCTAAACACACTTAACTGGTTCCGCTGTCCAACTGTCTCGCATAGCAGTAAGGAAACAAAGTTCGTCTTTTTAAACTTTGTATGCAAACAAAGTTCCCTTTTTTAAACTGTCTCAGGCATGACATAACATTAGCGTTTATTTTTTAATTTTATTAACATTTTTTTGCAGACTGATATGTAAAGTATGAAGGGTATTTTGCAGGAACACCAGCCATGTGAGCATTTTTAAATTAGACATTTAAAAATTATTAATGTCTCGAGTTGAATTAGTGAAAAGTGAATTACACTTATTTAAATTCAAGTTATAATACAGTCTGTGTGGAATTCCACATTTTTCTGCATGATTTGCACGAGAGTCAGGGTTTGGTTCTGGCTGTTTGTAGCTTTCACAGTAGAGACTAACATAAAAACACAGTAAAAAAACATTATACACAGTAATTATAATCAGTAAATTTACAGATTAAATAGAGGTGGGTGTGTGGGGGGGGGTGGGGGGGGGGTTCTTTGTATGTGCAGTAAAGTGTACATAAAGTGATTGCAAGGTAGTGCAAGTAGCCCTGTGTGCATCATATACACTATGATAGGTAGTGAAAAATAGCAAGTAGTAGTAATGTAATGTCCACCTAGGGAGTTTATTGGAGGCATGGTGGTGCTTTTACACAATACAGTGGAATCTGGTTTGCCGCAAGACAAGCAAAATTTTGTCTAGTCTTGATTCACTAGCAGCAAGTGTCATCGAGTGTCATGTAGCACGCATTCACTTCTGGTTTTGATGCCATGATCATAACTGAGCCAATGGTTCTTCTCTCTCGTGCGCTGTTGACTTATGGGTAATCCTTTCCCCTGCACGACCCCAGTGTGCGTGCGCCACTTGTATAGTCAACATCCGTGCGCGCGTGTACTGTTTACTATAACACTCTGACCATGTGTGCGTGCGTAAAGCATCTTTTATTTTGTGTATGTGTGTAAAAGTCGTCCTTTCACACACAACCTTTTAACTCGCATGTGTTTACTTGTTAAAGATCCTGTTTCTCTTTCTCTCAGACTGCACTGATTCCATTAGTGTGTGTGCCTCCTCCCTCTTCCTCTCACCTACACACACACACACACACACACACACACACACAGTGTATGTGCGCACAAAGACTAAGGGAAACATATATATGGAACAAATAATCAGAGTTTTCATTATTTCTTATGGGGAAAATTTGCTTTGATATGAGTGTTTTGATATACAGGGTGGGCCATTTATATGGATACACCTTAATAAAATGGGAATGGTTGGTGATATTAACGTCCTGTTTGTGGCACATTAGTATATGTGAGGGGGCAAACTTTTCAAGATGGGTAGTGACCATGGTGGCCATTTGGAAGTCGGCCATCTTGGATCCAACTTTTGTTTTTTCAATAGGAAGAGGGTCATGTGACACATCAAAGTCATAGGGAATTTCATGAGAAAAACAATGGTGTGCTTGGTTTTAACGTAACTTTATTCTTTCATGAGTTATTTACAAGTTTCTGACCACTTATAAAATGTGTTCAATGGGCTGCCCATTGTGATGGATTGTCAATGCAACCCTCTTCTCCCACTCTTCCCACTCTTCACACACTGATAGCAACACCGCAGGAGAAATGCCAGCACAGGCTTCCAGTATCCGTAGTTTAAGGTGCTGCACATCTCGTATCTTCACACCATAGACAGTTGCCTTCAGATGACCCCAAAGATAAAAGTCTAAGGGGGTCAGCTCGGGAGACCTTGGGGGCCAAATTATGCATGCAATCCAAGGTTCCGCTGTATACAGTATGATACTGGATGTTCAATTTGTGCAAATAACAATGAACTAAAGACGGTTATAAGATAAAGTTCAACTGTTTGTTAGGGTGATTGCATGTGGAAAGAAACTGTTCCTGTGTCCTGACAGTTTTGGTGTGCAGAATTCTGTAGTACCTGCCAGAAGGAAGGAGGTAAAAAAGGCTGAGTCCTGTGTGTGAGGGGTCTGTAAAAATTTCCTGCCAATTTCCTAGTTCTTGTAGAGTACAAGTCATGGAGAGGGGGCAGGAGAGCTCCAAAAAAAATTTTCTGCAGTTTTTACTGTTTTCTGCCATCTATACCTGTCCTGTTTTGTGGCTGCTCCAAAGCAGACAGTGATAGATGAGCACAGGCCAGACACGAGTTCTGACCGATCTACAGACAAAACCTTTTTTTTTATTTATATAGATAGTCTGTTTACTGAGTTTATATTGTGGTTTGTCCTTAGAATGGAATATCTTAAAAAAAAAGTGTGGGTTTGTCATTTTAGACATCCTAAGAGAGTATATGTGTGTGCTGCATATAGAGGACACATGCACGGGTCAATAACATTCCCAGGCTGAAAAATGGTTGCATTTTGTAAAACCGCCGAAGGATTGGAGAATAGAGTCTCTTTGGGATTTGTTGCCCCAGATTATCATGATAAACAGAATGTTTTCCTCAGTGAACCATCCTGCTTTCTCAAGAATCTCATGACCACTGTGTTCATGACTGAAGTAAAACCATGCTTAGTTTATTACTGAAGCTCCTTGCTTCACTTTATTCATCAGCTTTTGAAAAGCAACATCTGGTTCCCCCCAACTGTATATTTTAAGCTGCTTGAGGCAAATTGAGGCTTTAATTCCACATCAAGCAAATGGAAGAGGGTTGTGTCCTAAGTAGAGCTTGGAAAATTAAATGTTAGAACCAAAAGACAGACAGACAGACAGGCAGGCACGCACACACACACGGAACCTGATAATAAAAAATAAAAAAAACTATTAATTAATTTAGCATTTAATCTCGTGCTAACTTCTACAATTCTGCTACCATCTTATCTGCATTATCACAGTTTCAATTGGATTTTCAATCATGAATATCGCTGCATTATATTTTATTATTACTACTAATTGTCATAAACTGTTTTTCTCAAAGCTTGGCCAAACCTTGTTCAACCTAGACCATGTTCAACATTTGTCTGAACTTGACTCTTTGGGTTGAAACTAATCCTAATTTCAGCTGGTGCAGCTTCTCAGTTTTCTCTATAGAGCTGTGTCAGTGAGCTCTAACAGAGATCTTACTTTTAGTGCTGTCTTTGCCTGACACTACGAGGCAAAAATACAGACACATACATTCAACAATTAAATTGATTATTTAAAATTAATATGCCATGATATTGCAGCCCAAACCATCACTGATCCACCTTCACTCTGGGCATGCACAGTCTGGGTGGTGCACTTCTTTGGAGCTTCTCCAACCGTAATTCTCCCGGATGTGAGAAAGACAGTGAGGGTGGACTCATCAGAGAACATTACATGTTTCACATTGTCCATTTTCGCTGCTGGCACCATTGAAACTGACGTTTGGCATTGGCATTAGTGACCAAAGGTTTGGCTAGAGCCACGCGGCCATGCACATTGACCCTGTTGAGCTCCCGCCAAACAGTTTTGGTGGAAACAGGAGAATTGAAGTTCTGCAGTGAGTTGGGCAGCTGTGGTTTTATGTTGTTTGGATAGAATTAGCACGCGGACTTCCCTTTCAGGCAGCTTCCTCTTGCGCCACAGTTACTTCGGTTGAATGTGGTTCGTCCTTCTTGGTGGTATGTTGACATTACCCTGGATACCGTGGCTCTTGTTACCTCAGAAAGACTTGCTGTCTTGCAGTTAGACCACAAATTTTATGTAATCCACTTTACCGTGTTTTTAATCTGTACTTTATAATTCTTTTAAAGGAGTTACAGTATGCATTTGATGATCACAGGTGGAGATTTGTGAAGTCCTAACAACACTGCAGTTTATTTAAGTAAAATAGTAAATTATGACATACACACGTGGACAAAAATTGTTGGTACCCTTCGGTCAATGAAAGAAAAACTCACAATGGTCACAGAAATAACTTTAATCTGACAAAAGTAATAATAAATAAGAATTCTATTAATGTTAACCAATGAAAGTCAGACATTGCTTTTCAACCACGCTTCAACCTAATTATTAAAAAAATAATTAACTCATGGAACAGGCCTGGACAAAAATGATGGTACCCCTAATTTAATAGTTTGTTGCAGAACCTTTTGAGGCAATCACTGCAATCAAACGATTCCTGTAACTGTCAATGAGACTTCTGCACCTCTCAGCAGGTATTTTGGCCCACTCCTCATGAGCAAGCTGCTCCAGTTGTTTCCGGTTTGAAGGGCGCCTTTTCCAGACAGCATGTTTCAGCTCCTTCCAAAGATGCTCAATAGGATTGAGGTCAGGGCTCATAGAAGGCCACTTTAGAATAGTCCAATGTTTTCCTCTTAGCCATTCTTGGGTGTTTTAGCTGTGTGTTTTGGGTCATTGTCCTGTTGCAAGACCCATGACCTGCGACTGAGACCCAGCTTTCTGACACTGGCCGGCACATTTCTCTCTAGAATCCCTTTATAGTCTTGAGATTTCAATGTCTTGCAAGTCTTGCTGCAAGATGCAGCAAAGCAGCCCCAGTACAGAACAGAGCCTCCTCCATGTTTCACAGTAGGCACAGTGTTCTTTTCTTGATATGCTTCATTTTTCCATCTGTGAACATAGAGCTGATTTGCCTTGGCAAAAAGTTTCATTTTTGTCTCATCTGTCCATAGGACATTCTCCCAGAAGCTTTGTGGCTTATCAACATGTAGTTTGGCATATTCCAGTCTGGCTTTTTTATGATTTGTTTTCAACAATGGTGTCCTCCTTGGTCGTCTCCCATGTAGTCCACTTTGGCTCAAACGACGACGGATGGTGCGATCCGACACTGATGTTCCTTGAGCATGAAGTTCACCTTGGATCTCTTTAGAAGTCTTTCTGGGCTCTTTTGTTACCATTCGGATTATCCGTATCTTTGATTTGTTTCCTCCTGCGGCCACGTCCAGGGAGGTTGGCTACAGTCGCATGGATCCTAAATTTCTGAATAATATGTGCAACTGTAGTCACAGGAACATCTAGCTGCTTGGAGATGGTCTTATAGCCTTTACTTTTACCATGCTTGTCTATAATTTTCTTTTGAATCTCCTGAGACAACTCTTTCCTTCACTTTCTCTGGTCCATGTTGAGTGTGATACACACCATGTCACCAAACAACACAGTGACTACCTGGAGCCCTATATATTGGTCCACTGACTGATTACAAGATTGTAGACACCTGTGGTGCTAATTAGTGGACACACCTTGAATTAACATGTCCCTTTGGTCACATTATTTTCAGTATTTTCTAGGGGTACCATCATTTTTGTTCCGTTGAAGCATGGTTGAAAAGCAATGTCTGACTTTCATTGGTTAACCTTCATAGAATTTTTATTTATTATTACTTTTGTTAGATTAAAGTTATTTCTGTGACCATTATGAGTTTTTCTTTTATTGACCGAAGACTACCAACAATTTTGTCCACGTGTGTACATTTTAAACATTTAATAACTGTATAATTAATTAAAACATTTTAAGGAAATAAATTTTGTTTTGTTTTATTTGTATACATTTTCCTCAAATGACTGTTGTGTACAGCAAATAAAGATGACTAAAAGATTAAAAGATAATGTTCTTGAGATTAACATGAGGTCAGCAAATAAAGAACTTCATCACCTGATTCACACGAAGATAATTTTACTTATAGTATAAGGGCGATAGCCCTGTGGATATTATACTGGTTACCTTTACTTTCCCCCTAGCAAATTTCTCTGTGAACTCCCTCGCTCTTAGGCTCAATTACATCTGCTTTACTGTGAATTCTTTTTTAAATTAAGGGCACATCTATGGGTTATACATTTGCTCCAGATTATGCCAATCTATATTTGTTTTTTATTCTGACAACAATCCTTTTTGTCAAAAATCATCAAATGGTACATATATTTGAAAGATGTATTTTGCATTTTCCAAGCTAATTCTGAAAAACTTCTGAAATTTATTTTATCATGCGCTTGTTGTTTTGAAGCCAAGTGTCACGTGATCACAACTGAGCCAATAGTTTTTCTCTCTCTTGAGCTGCGGAATTGTGGGTAATCGTTACTGATGGGAAGTTTTAATCATTTTAGTGACTCGCTTCTTTGAATCTCGTTCATCAAAATTAACGGATCTTTTTTTTTTTAACTGAGTCTTTTATTTCACTTCGTTCTTTTCACCAGAAATAAAATAAAATGTTACATTTTCAATACATACACAAATTTTTGGCTATAATTCTAGTAATGAAAATATTACAATGCAGCTAAGGACATATTATAGACAGAATGAGCAGCTCACCATCATATCTTCTAGTCCGAGTCGTTCATTCTTTTGAATCTATTGCACTTCTTAGCATCTATGGGAGTCACGTGACAAAAGAACGAACGTCTCGGACTTGGAAGATTCATTGAGAACCGTTCAGTTCTGTACATAACCTACAGAGGTTTTGCGATGATTTGCGCTTGCGCGCCCAGTAGAAATTGAACAAATCACTCTGAGACCTCTCGTTCTTCTGAGTCACGTTAAAGTTGAATTGGAGTTGGAGTTGAATGTTGCACAAGCACACGTGGGTGTAAGGGTCAGAAATTATTATTAATACTGTATCGCTTTCATATGTTTAGAACTACAGTCGTGGCCAAAAGTTTTGAGAATTACATAAATATTGGAAATTGGAAAAGTTGCTGCTTAAGATTTTATAATAGCAATTTGCATATACTCCAGAATGTTATGAAGAGTGATCAGATGAATTGCATAGTCCTTTTTTGCCATGAAAATGAACTTGATTCCAAAAAAAACTTTCCTCTGCATTTCATTGCTGTCATTATAGGACCTGCTGAGATCATTTCAGTAATCGTCTTGTTAACTCGGGTGAGAATGTTGATGAGCACAAGGCTGGAGATCATTATGTCAGGCTGATTGGGTTAGAATGGCAGACTTGACATGTTAAAAGGAGGGTGATGCCTGAAATCATTGTTCTTTCATTATTGACCATGGTGACCTGCAAAGAAACGCGTGCAGCCATCATTGCGTTGCATAAAAATGGCTTCACAGGCAAGGATATTGTGGCTACTAAGATTACACCTAAATCAACTATTTATAGGATCATCAAGAACTTCAAGGAAAGAGGTTCGATTCTTGTTAAGAAGGTTTCAGGGCGTCCAAGAAAGTCCTGGAAGCACCAGGATCATCTCCTAAAGAGGATTCAGCCGCGGGATCGGAGCGCCACCAGTGCAGAGCTGCTGAGGAATGGCAGCAGGCAGGTGTGAGCGCATCTGCATGCACAGTGAGGCGAAGACTTTTGGAAGATAACCTGGTGTCAAGAAGGGCAGCAAAGAAGCCACTTCTCTCCAAAAAAAAAAACATCAGGGACAGATTGATCTTCTGCAAAAAGTATGGCGAATGGACTGCTGAGGACTGGGGCAAAGTCATATTCTCGGATAAAGCCTCTTTCCGATTGTTTGGGGCATCTGGAAAAAGGCTTGTCCGGAGAAGAAAAGGTGACGCTACCATCAATCCTGTGTCATGCCAACAGTAAAGCATCCTGAGACCATTCATGTGTGGCGTTGCTTCTCATCCAAGGGAGTGGGCTCACTCTGCCCATAAACACAGCCATAAAGAATAATGAATGAATGAATAAAGAATGGTACCAAAACACCCTCCAACAGCAACTTCTTACAACAATCCAACAACAGTTTGGTGAAGAACGATGCATTTTCCAGCACGATGAAGCACCGAGCCATAAGGCAAAAGTGATAACTAAGTGGTTCGGGGACCAAAACGTTGAAATTTTGGGTCCGTGGCCTGGAAACTCCCCAGATCTTGATCCCATTGAGAACTTGTGGACAATCCTCAAGAGGCAGGTGAACAAACAAAAACCCACTAATTCTGACAAACTCCAATAAGTGATTATGAAAGAATGGGTTGCTATCAGTCAGGATTTGGCCCAGAAGTTGATTGAGAGCAGCCCAGTCGAATTGCAGAGGTCCTGAAAAAGAAGCGCCAACACTGCAAATACTGACTCTTTGCATAAATGTCATGTGATTGTCGATAAAAGCCTTTGAAACGTATGAAGTGCTTGTAATTATATTTCAGTACATCACAGAAACACCTGAAACAAAGATCTAAAAGCAGTTTAGCAGCAAACTTTGTGAAAACTAATATTTGTGTCATTCCCAAAACTTTTGGCCACGACTGTACATTTATTTTTCAGACTTATCTTCACAGCAGTTTCAGAATACAGATATGTACACACCCTTGGGCTTGCTTTATTACACCACTCCCAGTTTAGTGTAAATGTATCAGTCTGATACACGCCCACCAAATACCAGAGAATCCCATGACTGATAAAGCAGCAGCCACAGCAACAAACGGCTCATATATGCCAATATGATTGCTATGATATGGAAGCACACCCTAGCACATTTGTTAAATATAGGGAATGAGTAAGAGAGCAGTTGTTTTCAGCTAGTTAGGGCCTCAGTACAAAGACCTGACGCTGCCAACACCTCTGCTTCAGCTCTAGGCTGAAAGGCTTGTGAGAATCTTAAACAAATTAGTTCATAACTTAACTAGACTGCACCATTTCAGATGTACAGACAACATTGTACATGAAATTTGAATCAACCTTAATATTTAGTTTCTTGTCTCTTATAATTTTCAAAGGATTATAAAAGATCCTTCAGGTACACAAAATTCAAAATTTTTTACTTCAGCAGATTTTACAGTATATTTTCACAGTCTGACAGTTTGATATGGACAAAGAAAGTCACAGAAATTCTTTTCTTATGTTTTGAAATAATAAGTGTGACACCGTTGCAGAGACCGAACTAAATATGAGAGTTGGAGGTAGGTTCTAATATAGAAAATATACTCACAGCAGTATCAATAACAATAAATCAACAGTACAATATATTAATCCTTATTATAGTATGGGAAGTTAGCAAACACAGACATCTTTAGTCCTGTTAAAGGGCTTCAGCTTCTTTCTGTTGTGTACACATACATTGCATAAACATGCATTGTGAAAAAGAATGAGCCAACTGAAAAATGTTGCAAGCAATTCTGTTAAGCTATTTAGGTTAAGTGTTATTGTAGTGTGCAATATGTATTGTCCAGCCAAAAAACTGTCACACACTCCAAGACTTCACTGACTGCTTTTACCTCATTGCAGTGCACTGTGTGGTGGTGAAAGTGTGTCCTTATGCTGCCTTATGCTCTACATTCCGATCATCAGATGCTTTCATTTTATTGCCACATAACATTGCTGAGCCTAGACCTGACCCACTGAAACAACCCCAGATCATAATGTGTCCATCTCGCAATCTGGCCTGATGAATCTGGACTTATCAGACCACATGACCTTTTTCCCATTGCTCCAAAGTCCCATCTTTATGCTCCCTAACAAATGTATGTTTTTTCCTCTAATTAGTCTAACTAACAAGTGGTTTTCTCATGGCCACACAGTTGTTTAGTCCCAAACCTGTACGTTCTCATCACATTGTCCACGTGGAAAGTCACTATCAAACTTTCACTATCAAACATAGCTGTAATATCTGCTCTTTTTTTTTTAAACCATGCATATTTACCTGTAAAGTGTTTGTGATCTCCATTCATGATTTTTTTTTTATTATGTTTCTGCCACATAGTGGAAGGTTTAGCACAGTCCATACAGGTTTTAATAATGTGTTGGACAGTTTTTAACCCAGTTGCAGACATTACATAATATTATTAGGTGATATTTTGAGTTATGAATGAATTTAAGTAAATGCAGACAGAATCTTATAATTCTAAGATCACAATATACTAATGAAAAAAATACATTTACATGTATGACACTTGGCAGATGTTCTTCTTCAGAAGTGATATTGATTCTTATCCGGAGATCGCTAGTTCGATTCCCAGGTGATGCTGTAACCTCTTCGCAGCCGGAGGTCTAGAGAGAGCTGATTGGCCGAGCTCTCTCTGAGGGGAGGGATGAGAGGTACTTAGAGCTCCCACATTAATCATGGCTCTACGGCCAATCAGGGGCGTCTGTGACCTCACGCAAGCGAAAGGAGCAGATAGCGCTGTCCTCCGAGTGTTACACCGCCCCCAACGGTGCGTGAGGGAGCAGTTCGAAAAGGGGCAGTTGGCTGGCGTCACATGGTTCGGAGGAAACACGTGATAGTCTTCGGCCCTCCAGACTGAGTGGTAGTAGTAGCTTAATGTGGGAGCCCCCTAGTGACGGGGAGGAATTGGACACGACTGAAATAGGGAGAAAAATGGGGGGGGTGGGGGGGGTTATATTGATTCTCATTTGAGTGACCAACAATTGGGGAAAAAATAAAAAATAAATAAATAAAAATATTTGACAGATATTACATTTACGTGTTTGGAACATAAAAAATGACCATAAATGAAGACAAAAAGTAAACGCAGACAGTATTCTATAAACTATAGAGCTGTTTGTACTTTCTATTTAAGAAAAGGAAATAGATCATGCGGATACACCAAAAGTATTTATACACCTTAGTAACCTTATATCTCACGCAACGGCTAAGAAAGAAGTACAAAACAATGTAACAGTGTCAAATCTCAGGTTAAAGAGAGTGTAAAGCACACCTGCTATATCGATTGCAGATGAACAAAGGCACATCTGTGTGTGAAATGTCTTTGTTAGGTTAAAGTTGCCTATTATGGAGTTACTTTACACACACACAGACACATACACACATTTAATTGAATGAAATATAAGATTCCACAGATTCATGAATTCTGTAGACAAGTCATAGCACAATGTTAATGAATGTTTAGTAGAAGTCACTGAAAGCATAACCCATGACTTCTTTCACGTGCAATGTGTTTCATGACATTTTCTTCCAGTTACATGTGACTATTGTACTTTGAAAAAATCAAAAACAGAAACGCCTGTCTGCTGCAAGTCACCATGGACACATTAACAGAAATCTAGGTGAAATCTTGACTTTACACCTATAGTAACCTTAGCTATTAAGATTCTAAATGGTTATACTTTGTAGCCAAAATCTAAAACCACTTCATTATGTTGCTTCAAAATTTTCTTACATTTACTGCACTTGGCAGAAGCCCTTATCCAGAATGACCTACAGAAGTGCTGAAGGTTCCATCAATAAGTATGTCCTTAAACTGAACTTGAACAGAATTTCCAGGAGTCAAAAACTGTTGGAAATTGTGCAACTACCATGAGGCATATGGGTGCTGGTCTTTCGGGCCATTTTAGCATCAGTGTTTTAAATTTGATGCATTCAGCTACAGGAAGCTAGTGGAGGGAGTGGAGTGGTTATGGGAGAAAAGGTTGTGGCATGAGGATGAGATGATGTGTTGAGTCTCTTAGGTTTTAAGGTTGGAAAAATGTGCTAGTGAAGAAGGGAAGTCCTGAAACTTTACTGAAGGGATTTGGTAGGAGACTTTTTTTTTCAAGACAACAGGTATGGGGTAAGGTATCTGTCAAAAAAGATGTGCGTGTACACATGTATTCATATATATTGGCCTAAGGTTGTGCAAAAATGTGGTTTTGTAAACACTCATATAAGTCACATCATACGAAATGATACGAATGACTCTACTGTCAAAAATACATCAGAGGCTCGCAGGCATTATGTATCGAGCAGGAGATAAATCGATTTCACAAACTGCGCATGGATTGTACTGTGTTTGACTTGGAGGCGGCAAGATGGCAGACGAGGAGAGTGCAACAGAGACGGGACAAATCAAGTAAATAGCTTATATATATCACGTTGTGTTGTAATATTTTTTTTTTACTATATTACAAACTCATGAGCAGTTTGTGAAACATATGTATATTCGGCTTACTTGTTTAAGGAGCTGGTGTTGAGATTCTCTACCAGGTGGACACCAAGGTATCACCAATGGCTCTCCAAAGAGGAGAGCCATTGATGTTCAGCGGAGAGTGGCCGCTCTGTGTCCTCCAAAGTTCAACAACCGTCTCTTTTGTTTTATCAACATTCAGGTGCAGGTTGTTTTACACCAGTCCTTGCCAGCAAACCAAGGTCACATAGCTTGTCCCTCAGATTTCATAACACAAAATAAACAAAAATAGCACCATTATGGATCAGGGCCAGCTGCTTAGTGCTAGAGAGGGGTGGCAGAAAATCAGGTGCAGGAAATTCCCTTTCTTGTGTACGAGATGGCAGCTGTTAAATTCAAGTAAAAATTTATATATACTAGTAATAAAATATAGTAATAAGTAAATGTATTTATTTATTAGGAGGGAGAAGAAATGAAGATTGGAACTTGTTGGAGGAATGGTCAGACTAAGAAGCATGGCAGCTGTTGTGAAGGGCTGAGCCACATGTCAGCTGTTTGATAGTCCTTATGCTGCATTTGACTAAAACATGTAACTTGTGAATCAAACCAAATGAGTCTTCATTCCTAAGTTCAGAAAATGTCAGTTGCCAATGTCAGTTACTTTTTTTAAATCAAAGATAGCATTCAAGATGGCTTTAGATAAAGATTTTACAAGGTTCGTAAAAATAAGCTTCTTTCAACTCCATCGTGAAGCCTTTTGTTTCGATGAAAGACAGGAAAAAGGAATTCATGCTTTAATATAGTTATTAAATAATAAGTTAATATACAGGATATGCACAGTATAGCATAAACATATACAGTAGTATAAACTCAACATACTGTATATTTGACAATATTATTATCTATTACTGTTTGCTAATCTTCTTCAACTAATTAGCCATCATAGGACTAGACTCTGGCCACTGTCACATTACTATGAATCATATGACTTTGCCTCTATTGTTCAGTGTGTTTTTCTGTGATTGCTCAGAATAAACGGTTTCCTAAAAGCTGATTCAGTACTACCACTCTGTAGCACATTAAAGCAAAAATATAGGTTGACTATAAATAACAGAGCTACCAACATTACTAACATGCAAGAGGCAAAAAAAGGCAACGCTTCCCTAAAATGAGACCTACTGTACATTTGACAACATTTAGTTATTTAAAACATTTGGATAGAATTTGTTCTTGCTGTCAGTCAGTGTTTTTTCTGTAACACAATCTCTGAAATTTAATGACACCAGCACTCCTGACAATCCATATGATGCAGAGTTGGATAAACTCATGTGAACTCATCTGACTCGACGCTCTAACAGATCACATGCTTGGGCTAATATACTGTTTCAACATGTAAATAACTCAAACTATGTCGTTGTAAAGTGGAAGAGGCAACATACTTTAGTAATAACATACATAACTGTACACAATTACAATGAAGATAGCAAATAAAACAATAGAAAAAAAATACAATTGACACCGCAGCTAAAGACAATGTGTGAAATCAGCACAATTTTCTTAAAGCAGGATTGCTGACATTTTGTTATATACTTGAACAGTGTGTGGTGTCTAGAATATTTGAGGGTTATACCCAAACCAGTTACCTAATTCCCAGTATCTGTAAAGTGAAAAGGGACTGGTTGGTATCCAAATTAAATCTCCCATCTTAACTTACAAAAACAATTACATTATATCACACAAATATCACCATGTTATGGGTACAGTATATTCTTAATAATCAATGTTCTCAGTTCACCTGGTTAATGTTATGGCTGGACGGTGTACGTCACATCATTTATAGAGAAAAATATCACCACTGTGAGTGAACCACTTAATCATACCAAGTAAGTATAAAATGTCCTTGACTTATTACGTGGTACACAGGCAACAAAAACTAATTTGGGGTAATATACCAAAACTTTGTCAGTGAGCAGATTGGAAACTAAAAAGCTCTCTTTTAGTCTTAAAAAGCCGATCTGAGTGAATGATAACCTATGGTAAGAATCTATCATATCTGACCTTAAAACATTAATTTGATTCAATTTTATTCATATAGTGCTTTAAACAACTATCGCTGTCATGAAGTTTACAGACTCAAAAGCAATTCATGAGCCTGTGTAGCTGCCATGTACAGTAATAACATTTCCATATACTTTGCTAAACAAAGCTTAATATGGAACAATGAGCCACTGCCTAATGTGAGTTTGCTTTGCCTACATTTGTCAGAGACTTTTATTTAAAGCAAGCTTCCAAATAAATGTGGGATTGTTCCAAATACATTACTACATATGGGAGTTAGAGGTAGGTTCTAATATAGACAATAAACTCAAAAAACAAGATCAGTCACAATATATCCACAATACAGTACATTATATTGTGGGAATGTTGCAAGTTTACAAACACTGTGACATCTTAATTTTTTTTATTATCTTTTTTTGATGTTAGGAAAGAGTCGGACTAAATAAATGTGTGGCATTTGGCAAATGCCCTGATCCAGAGTGAATTACAAAAATGCTTTGAAGTTTTGAAGTTTCTTTTAATAAACGCTTCTTGATACTGGTTCAGTATTCATAAACTAAGAGTATCACTATCAGCTTGAACAACTCTACTGCTATACCATAAATATAGAATACACCTTCACCATTTGTCTGACCATTAGCATGAGGGTTAAAATGGTATTGTCTACTTATAAAAAGTAAACTAAAGTTTCCTGCTTAAATCCCCCTAGATAAATAACAATCTTTATGAACAGGCACGTTTTTTTAAAAAATCAGCTCTTTTTGTCACGAGCAACCGAGGGACGAACACAGCAGCCTTAGCAGTTAGCCCGTGTTGCGTTGACGGTAAACCCAAACGCGGAAGCAGCGCGAGTAGGCAGGATAACCACGCGTTTACTCTTAGAACTCTCTTACAGCAAGAGCAAGGATCTACACAAATAAACCCGCGTTCTAGCAACACACACTCAATCAAGGAAGCAACCTGAATA
>JAAGKR010008225.1:21591-32326 GCA_011419295.1 Clarias macrocephalus
GAAAAGATGCGGTTGGCTGGCGTCACGTGGTTCGGAGGAAACACGTGATAGTCTTCGGCCCTCCCGGCTGAGTGGTAGTAGTAGCCTTAAGGTGGGAGCCCCCTAGTGACGGGAAGAAATTGGACGTGACTAGATTAGGGAGAAAATCGGTTACAATAAAAATCGGTTGTTTGTTACAATATAATGTCAATCTGGTCATACACAAATTTTAATACCTCCTAAAACTAGTGACACAATACAACACTATTGTAAGGGGCCATCACTGACCTGAGCCAACAAAGCTGGGAGCATGAAATTGTCCAAAATGTTCCCTTCACTGAGAGTCCAACTTCTGAAAAACAACCCCACATGACTGCGCACCAGTGCACAAAGCCAGGTGCATAAAGACATGGTTCTTCCCCACCAAAACTTCCGGAAGCCTCGTCATGGTACATGGTTTTCTCCTTCAGTGGCAGGGCCACGGAATCCAGCTCTGTTTGATATCCGGCTTTGTCTAGTTCAAGTGGCACAGGGAGCTCCAGCAGTGCTCGTGGCTGTCTTCAATGCAGTGATCAAAGGTGCTAAAACCAGATGCACTCGCACTTTTAGTGTCCGAACTCATTCGCTCTCGGTCATTTTACAGTTCCAAACAAACGGACTGTTATACTGTTAACAGACCCCCAAACTACACCCAACCCACCCTCCCCCAAGGATAGGGTGCTCAAACTTCGACTTAGGTTACAAAACCTTTGGGACCATTTAGTTTCCTCCTATGTATGTAAAGCAGCACAACATAAGAAGGTGAAGCCTCTCCACCACGGCAAGGTATGGTCCCATATAGAGAGGTTTGAACACCAAGCACATCAGCGCACCTAAGAAAAAGAAACATCTTGGATTTAATCACTAACATAGTAATTGAGCAAAAGAAAAAAAAAAGTGGATTTAAATAAAGAATTTCACACTGACCTCTTATGCATCAGAAGGCACGGGGTCATGCCTAAAATTACTGAGTTAAAACAGAAAAATCAGTTAAAACTCCCTTATAAAACTCTTTATATGGTTATAATCTGTTTTCAATATTAGATTGATAAAAATGACCAAACTCACCGCACTCTATCTTTAATGTTTTTATGCAGATGAAATTTCCAAATGAGAAAACCAAAAACCCCAGCAATGAGGACTAAGATGAGCAGAGTCCAGCCAGTCTTGGATTCTGTAGCTGCAATGTAATTGAGAAAGTATTATAGTTAGCTCACAGTGTATAACACACTTTATATGGATTTGTAGGACTTCTCAGACAGAAGCACTGATGGAAACTGCTTAATGTCACTGAGGGGAAACATCCTCATTTACTTCTTTCAAGAAGCTTAAATGTTGTATAGAAATCACACAGTGTAGCACAGATTAGATGGACCCGACACTTAGTTTTCTTTGGACTCTACACTATAAGTGTAATATTTAAATTAAGGAGTTGAATATGTGTAGGCTGGTGACTTCTGGATCTGTGTGTATCTGTTAAAATATGTATCCAAGTAAATCACATATTATGTGTGTACATGCACAATAGATTTAATGAACTTGTAAGTAAGAACATTTATTTCTATGTTCTAGTGAAGGACAGATCAGATCCATACTTACGTGGGGTAACGTGTACAGAGAGGGAACCTAGAGCTGCTCCGTGTTGGTTAGATACCACACAGTAGTAAAGGCCGTTACAGTCAGGGGTTGTCTGAACAATCAGCTTGTTTCCATTAACAGCACTGGAAAGAGGCTCCTTCACTGGAAAGTGTCTAAAAGGTAATTTACAGTATTTGTTAAATAACTACCCCCCCAAAAAACTGGCTTCAATTTGCTTATTTTGCATTTTATGTTTTAACTAAAACAAATGCAATGTCTTTAATTACAATTTACACTGTTTTGTTCAAACATTTCCCAAACATGTTTAAACTGTAGACAGACACAAGTGCAGGTTCATTCAACTTAAAACCTATATCTGGGGAAACAATATCCAGTGTAACCCAGCTCAAGGTCAAAAACAAGCAAAATTCGAGAGATCAGCAAAACATGTAATACAGGACTAAGTCTAACTCTAAGAACAAAGACAAACACTGTTCATAAAGTCAATATTAACATACATGGAAAATAAACGCTTCGCAATGACATACATGGCACAGAACATTACTGTGCAAAAGGGTGAGTGATCTAAATGTCCTTAAATGTTGGGCGGGAGAAGTGATAATGTTCAGGTAAGGGTAATACTCAAGGTCTAATGGTGATGGCAGGGTGTCTACTTGGACGCGTATTCACAAAGCTTCTTAGAATTCTCTCAAAGAGCACTCATCTGAGCTTAAAAAGTCCTAACTGGGAGTTATAGACTAAAAGTGATTTAGGAAACTTCTCAGAGCAACTCTGAGTAGGGAAAGTACAAAAACCTTTATCTTAGTGAGGATGGCACAGCAAGTCAAGGACTTAGATAAAAAAAAATCTGTAAAGGTCTTATGGGATCTTTGTGAAATAAGATATAATGACAATAGAATAGACAGTGAAATCAGTGTTTGTATGTAATGTTTCAACAGCCAAATGTTGATAATTTGTCTACTTTTGATTTCCACGCAGTAGTTTATTTAAGTTCTTACATTTATTTACTGATTTTATTACTTGTAATACATTTTAAATTGATGGTAGCAAAATGGCTCACCTTTTACCAATTTACATGACATTCTAATTAAGTTGCACTTTTGGAATGTAGCCAACAATCCAAAAGAAATGGAAGGGGGTAAAAGAACAAGAAAAAGACATTGAAAACGTTTACTTTTACGTTTAGTGTTTGGAGAATACTTCTTCTTTCTGCCATTTTGTCCTCTGCTATAGAAACTCCTAAGCCTCTTAAAATTCCTCCTCTCTACTGTTAACATTTTTCTTTAGGAGCTGTTTTTAGGTCGAATATGTTTTGTGAATCATTTTTTATCTTTACTAAGATTTAGTCCTAAATTTAAGAGGAAATTCTAAGAAAGAGGGAATTTTCTTAGAATTTCATCACTAGGAGCCATTTTAGGCTTAAGAAGCTTTGTAAATATGGGCCCTGGTGCCAGATACCAGAGCATAACCTCAGAGATCTTGTGGAATCATGCCTTGAGGGGTCAGAGCAATTTTTGGCAGAAGGAGAACCTGCATAACATTGGGCTTAATGTTTCAAGGTTTTATTATTATGGCCAATCAGTGTAGATCGATTCACTTGAAATTCATACTCTACCTTCGATTTACAGCCTCAAAGTTTTGAGAATGACACAACTCAAAGTTTCACAACTGGACAGCACCCTATTTATTAGATTAGATTAAATTCTAATTCTGGCCCTGCTGAAAAAGCTTAGGCACACCAGTCAGTTTACTCCAAATAAAATGTCTTTCTGAATGTGATAATTCAGCTGTTTTGCCATGGGCACACACCCAAGACTTTCACAAAACATTTTTCTTTCATGTGCAATTCAGCATAAGTTTAAGAGTTGCACATGATTCTGATATAAATAAATCAGCCATATTATGAAAGCTCAGTTTGTGCTCTATATAAATGAGTAAAAGGTATTAGCTACTACAGTACATTGGTAAATATCTGACATTTACACAAATATAAGAAAAGCCTTGACTCACTGCAGGACTTAAGGAAGCCCTTTCCCAAGTTAATATTTTGCCTAGACCAAGAGATATACTGCTAAGCTTGGTTAGTGATGCAGAATAAAGAGAGATATACTGATAAGTTAGCAAATGAAACATATACTTTTACTTCCTGACATTAGACTTTGACAGAACACAAGCTGAAAAGTTCACTTATATTTCTTTTAGTTTCGTTGTTGATGGGTTTGTTGGTTGTAATCCAAAAAGATGGTCTCATTTCAGTCTCTAATCACAGATGTCTCTTTGACCTTGCTTTAATTGAAGCCCCCAACAGCTTGAATTGTTGAACACCCGAAGTTCACTAAACTCGAACATTTCAATACCGACACACTTTACTGGTGTCGGTATTGAAACTTCTATAGAAAGCTCTATGATAAGGGAAAGTAAATGTCACTGGGCTACAGTATCTCACAAAAGTGTGCACACCCTCACATTTCAGCAACTGTGAGGGTGTATAGTCCTGGCCAAAAGTTTTGAAAATGACACAAATATTAGTTTTCACAAAGTTTGCTGCTAAACTGCTTTTAGAGCTTTGTTTCAGGTGTTTCTGTGATGTACTGAAATATAATTACAAGCACTTCATACGCTTCAAAGGCTTTTATCGACAAAAAGATAAAATGCAAAGAGTCAGTATTTGCAGTGTTGGCGCTTCTTTTTCAGGACCTCTGCAATTCGACTGGGCTGCTCTCAATCAACTTCTGGGCCAAATCCTGACTGATAACAACCCATTCTTTCATAATCACTTCTTGGAGTTTGTTAGAATTAGTGGGTTTTTGTTTGTCCACCCGCCTCTTGAGGATTGACCACAAGTTCTCAATGGGATTAAGATCTGCCTTATGGCTCGGTGCTCCATCGTGCTGGAAAATACATTGTTCTTCACCAAACTGTTGTTGGATTGTTGGAAGAAGTTGCTGTTGGAGGGTGTTTTGGTACCACTCTTTATTCATGGCTGTGTTTTTGGGCAAAATTGTTGTGAGTGAGCCCACTCCCTTGGATGAGAAGCAACCCCACACACGAATGTTCTCAGGATGCTGTACTGTTGGCATGACACAGGACTGATGGTAGCGTCACCTTTTCTTCTCCGGACAAGCCTTTTTCCAGATGCCCCAAACAATCGGAAAGAGGCTTCATCCAAGAATATGACTTTGCCCCAGTCCTCAGCAGTCCATTCGCCATACTTTTTGCAGAAGATCAATCTGTCCCTGATGTTTTTTTGGAGAGAACTGCCCTTCTTGACACCAGGTTATCTTCCAAAAGTCTTCGCCTCACTGTGCGTGCAGATGCGCTCACACCTGCCTGTTGCCATTCCTGATCAAGCTCTGCACTAGTGGCACTCCGATCCCACAGCTGAATCCTCTTTAGGAGACGATCCTGGCGCTTGCTGGACTTTCTTAGATGCCCTGAAGCCTTCTTAACAAGAATCGAACCTCTTTCCTTGAAGTTCTTCATGATCCTATAAATTGTTGATTTAGGTGCAATCTTAGTAGCCACAATATCCTTGCCTGTGAAGCCATTTTTATGCAACACAATGATGGCTGCACGCATTTCTTTGCAGGTCACCATGGTCAATAATGAAAGAACAATGATTTCAAGCATCACCCTCCTTTTAACATGTCAAGTCTGCCATTCTAACCCAATCAGCCTGGCATAATGATCTCCAAAATCAACATTCTCTCCTGAGTTAACAAGACGATTACTGAAATGATCTCAGCAGGACCTTTAATGACAGCAATGAAATGCAGTGGAAAGTTTTTTCAGGATCAAGTTCATTTTCATGGCAAAGAAGGACTATGCAATTCATCTGATCACTCTTCATAACATTCTGGAGTATATGCAAATTGCTATGATAAAAACTTAAGCAGCAACTTTTCCAATTTCCAATATTTATGTAATTCTCAAAACTTTTGGCCAAGACTGTACATTATTATATGTTCTCAAAGCACAATACTATAAGAATGAAAATTGGATATACAGCGGAACTTTGGATTGCGAGCATAATTCGTTCTGGAAGCGGGTTTGTACAGAAAAATACTCAAATTTCTCCTTAAAGAAATAATGGAAACTCAAATTATTCGTTCCACAGCCCAAAAATATTTAATTCAAAGTATAAAGTAAAAATAAAACCAATAAATCTGCACTTTCCCTTTCAAAAAAAGTAAAAATAAATCCTGACAGATAATAATGATATAAATAATAATAAAAAATTATATACATAATGATATAGCGGAGCTGCTGGATGTTAGACACATGGCGCTTGGCCACCTTCTGCTTAAGGATGTCTCACAGGTCTCAGTAGCGTTCAAGTCTGGAGACATACTTGGCCACTGACAAACACATGAACATGATGAATAGGACATGTGACTTTGCATGGTTATAGCTGTACAGCGTTATCACTGTACTCACATTTGTTTGCAGCTATTTTGATAATAATGGCAGTATAATGAGTTATGTTCAGACGACAGTAAATCTATAATGTTATACAAGCTGCACATTGGCTACTCTAAAATATGTCCAAGTTTCATTTCTATAGCATTGTCCTGAGATAAAAAATGTTTGCTGAAAAAAAAAAAAAAAAACTTTTGTGAGTGGGTATATGTACAGCTGATACACCCTTCACAATTTTTTTCCTTTTTTTAAATAGCATTGGGAAGAGGCATTTTTAACACTTCCGGGCTTCTTCTGCTTAAAGTAACTTTCGTAGAATAACCTTAGTTCTGCTACAATAGCAGTTAAGTCATCTATTTTTTAGGAGAAGGTATGCACAAAAACTGTGAACTGCAGTAGAATCATAGAAACAGCTTGAAGTGTAAGTGTCACTCTGTGCCTGCTGGACACTGCTCCTAACCCGTACTTGAAAGCTTTCACTTTCTTCACATCATTTCTTATTTCTCTTTGCCCTAATTCCCCCATCTTTCTTACATTGAAAATAAAAATTCATTTTCAATTTAAGACCTTGCCTCATGTCTGTGGTACTCCCTGAATCAAGCTCTTAGAGGCAAAGAAACTAAAAACTACATAGAAGAAATATCATTTCAATTATATGTCTCATCTGAATGTGACAATTTCTTCTAAAATTTATCTCTGTGTGATTTTTCGTCCCTTCTTATAGAACAGTGGCATCTAGCTCAGACTATCTGCTGGCTTCATTTAACACTGAACAAACAAAAGTACTTCTTCTCACCATGAGTATTAACTTCTTTTTGTTAACCTGTTAAGTCCTATACCAGCAACAAAGTAACTGCTGCCTTGATATCAGTGAAAAAAACTTTCCACTGAAAGTGATGGTGATAATGGCAATGTTTCTGTGGTAAACATTCATTTAACTGGTTTACTAGAAATACCCACTTGCAGCAACATGTCACTGTAGGGAAGATAAAGGTTATTAACTTAAAAGACTCGTCAGACTAAGAGGTTGTATTAATGTCAGGTCAAATTATTAACATACTGTTTCAAAATAATATTAGGATTTTTAAATCTTATAAATCTAAAATAAAATATGAAGTACTAGATACATATTTATATTTATTTATTATTATGGCTAAAACCATATAAGATTAGAAAGAACACTGATTACCGCGTGAGGAAAGGTAACTACCCAACATTAAACAGAAACCTGAAACTAAGCACCTGGGTTGTTTCTGGTCATCATTGAACAGGCATGCAGGGGTAGCGTTGTTGTTAAATTTGATAAACCATATAATACAGCTCATATAAATATATAAACTGCAGCCTTTTATCTAAAATATCCATTAGACACAGATCCATTACCTGCTCCAGGTGAAGTTTGATGGTTTTGGATTCGCGTCTGCTTCACACTGGAATTCCCCTTGATCACCTGCTGAAATAATGTAAGCCACCTGTGGAGGATCTGGGACAAAAATGAACATGAAAATCTATACTTCATACAATGTAATGTTTATGTAGGCATGGCTGGTTTCAAGATATACCATGGTTTGAAAAAGTCACGGTTTCAAAACCACAAAAATCTTGTCATACCATTACTGCAGTATGAGCTGACTGTGCTTCATCAAAGACACAAAGGATGTCTACACGCAGAGTAACTTTAATTCTGCATAAAATCAACTATCAACATCCCAATACATTGTTTAAATTTCTGTTAAATCTAGTACAACTTATATAATCGAAATGCATTTTTGCCACAGTGTTAACCGTCATTACAGATTTAGGCTCCTGTAAGGGACTGCATTTTTATTAAAATTTAGTTTAGAACAACTGAAATATCTATAGGGGTGCATCGATTTGGGTTTTTGGGGCTGGTTACCGATGCCCAAAGAAATCAGAATCAGGCGATACCGATCTCTGATCACAGATGTGTGTGGGCTATTGGGGTCTGCCATTTGAAGTGTTCAATTTATTTATTTTTTTACATTCTTTTAATTGAGAATACTTTTAAATCTCCAAAGTCAGTCAGTCAGTGTGTATTTGGTGAGCAAATCATGGCTGATCAGTGAGAGCAGGCTTTTCTTTATAAATATCTGAATTTCTGCATTTTTAACAGAGTCTATTCCTCTCATTATCCAGAATGTGTGCAGTCGTGCTGAACAGTCACTTACTGTCAGCCCGCATGCATGGAGATGCAAGCGTTTGCAAATAACTTTATGCACATTTTATAATAAAATAATACAGTGGAACCTTGGATTACGAGCATAATTCATTCTGGAAGCAAGCTCATATTCCAAAACACTCGTAAACCAAATTGAATTGTCCCATATGAAATTATGAAAACTCAAATTATTCGTTCCACAGCCAAAAAAAAAACAAACATAAAAATAATAATATATTTATAATATATAAAGTAAAAATAAAACAAATTAACCTGCACTTTACTACCTACCCGCAAGTAAAAAATAAAGTGTTTATGCTCGCAGGCGCTGTGTGCGTGTGTGAGCACATTAACGGAAAGACAGTTTTATCGGAAGAATTATCAAGGAACATCGCTAATGACATTCACGTGAGCGCATACTAACGGAATCACTGCTGTAAAGTAAAAAAACAAATGAACTTGGACTTTACCTTTGAAAAGAATCACAACAGAGTGGAGTGCTCCTTTTTTTTGTCTAGCTTTTGTATAATACACTTGTGGTTTTTCTTAATTGGTCTGGGTTTTGTCATTCTTTGTCATACCAGTAAGAGACGAGCACTAAGACCAAGCAGTGGAGACGATTACCCACAATTCCGCAGTTCAAGAGAGAGAAAAACCATTGGCTCAGTTGTGATCATGTGACGCTCAGCGTCAAAACAAGAAGCGCATTACATAAAAAATCTTCACCTCCACCCCAGGCGCACCGCACAACCCGTGCGTTATTTGGGTGTGTCAAGACCTCAGAAAAACCATCGCCACCTGGTTGTACCGCACAACCTGCACACGTCACACACTATACAGGGTTAATGTCCGTTAAATGTCCCTAAATATTTGTTGAGTGCGTTAGTCTGCGTGCGAGTGTGCGTGCGTGGACCCTCTTGTTTTCCTAAGGATTATTCTCCTCACTGTGATGTCACAGAACATGATGTCACTAAAGGTGTCACTGAATAGAATGTCACTCACTATAATGCCACACAGAAAGTTATTAATCATTTTTCGATGTAAGCAAGACATTATCACGGCTGACCCATTTGAGACATCAGAAATCCCTCCGCAATTTTACATCCTTAATTTCTTTAGATCACATCGGCCCGGTTTGGTGACGATCGTATAAATTCCCTAAGAGGAGTATATCAAAATCCATCGGGTGCGTTTTTGCGAAAGACCCAAAATAACCGGCCTCCTGTTGAGTTGAGCCCAGGACATGCAGTTGCGAAAGTTGTTTGGCTCAATTAGCTCTAAATGTACTGAGTTTCGTGTGCCTATGTGAACGTGTGTATGAGCTATCCAGCAAATTCTCATGTGGGCCCTGGGCCACACGACTCTCAGGCATCCGAATGGCAGCAGATTCCAACCTTTCTGACAAGTTTCATGAGTTTTTGAGCATTTTAAGAAAAGACCCCAGAAAAGTCCAAAAGGGTGGAAAAAAAATTATTCTTAGAAAAACAAGTGGGTCCTATGCACCTATAGTGCTTGGGCCCTAATAATAATACTGATGTTCTGTAGTTGTCTGCGGGTCCAGAATGCATAAGTGCTACTACTTAGTCATTTTTATGTATTATTGTTAAATATTCTATTTACTTTTATATTTATTTCTTTTAAATATAACTTTTCACTTTATTTACATTAAAATAGGGAAAGGTGACTTTTATTTTAATACAAGCGAGTTGAAAGTCCTGTGCAGACAACACCTTTTTTTCTTAAGTGCAAAAAATGTTTTTTGATGGAAAAAAAAAAAACAAAGAGGGAGAATCATGTGAGAAAATCGTGATCTCAGTTCCCATGAGAAAAATTGTCATTCACATTATTCAAGTATCGTGCAGCCCTAGTGCTTATACTTCAAAGCACTCATATATTAAAATTCCCCTTAAGATATATATACATAAAATATCTATATAAAATTATTAATACAAAAGATAACTTTCACACACACAAACACACTAACACACTAACACACTAACCAAATCTGGTCACTAGAAACATCCTCTTTTTTGTGTGACTTTAACAAGGAACATCTCTAATGACACTTGCATTGTCGTTAAACAGATTGATCTTCCACATTGCTGCAGCCTTTTAACTTAACTTTTTTCCTTCACGAGAGCCGTTGTTGCAGTACAGTTACTAAAAAACAGTCACTTTACTTGGACACAATAAAATAAATGCTTTACGTCTGCACACACGTGATCATAATGTTACACCTGTGAACGGATGTTAACTATACGATTGATGCAAGACACTGAGAACAACAATGGGAGATGATTACCCACAATACCGCAGCGCGAAAGAGAGAGGAACTATGGTACTCAGTACCTTGGTCGTTTATCAAGTTAAAATTATTAACATTTTTTAACATCTACTTGCAAAACACTCACAGACCAACTTGCTGTAAGCCATGGTTTTTCCTGTACCATTAATGCCAAGATGACTACCCTTTTTATAGATCACTAGCAAGTCAAATGGAGTCTCTGCTAGAACTGTGTG
>JAAGKR010008226.1:0-16340 GCA_011419295.1 Clarias macrocephalus
CAAATCCAGTCCTGGAGGGCCAGTGTCCAACACAGTTTGGTGCTTCTTCTTCTCAAACACAGCTGATTTAACTAATCTGTTAATTACTAGGTTCAGTGGGTGTGTTTAGGTGTTGGTGAATTACAAACTGTGCTGGTCACTGGCCCTCCAGGACTGGATTTGGACACCCCTGACTTACATGATGGCAGCAATAAACAGCAATTTTTCTAAACATTCTGTTTTTGAAAGGATAGTTTGGGGTTTTTTAGTAAAAAATTCAAAATTGAGGTGCATATGCAGTATGTCCACTACCAAAGGTCCTGTTTGACCAGTTTTGTTAAAAGGAAATATATTTATATATTTTACTAAATACACTATAACTTTGAAAGATACCAACTATATTTAGCTCAGCAGGACTGTAGACCCATGTGGGCTGAACCTTGGGAAGTGGTTTGAACAGAATGAGGGTTGTGCAATTTGGCTCCATTTACATACCTGCATACCCATGTTCTGTGTTGCCGACTAAGACCTATGGAAATGCACTTAAATTAAAATTGACATGCATATAAATCAGATTTGAAAAATCCACACATCCCTTTAAGGAGAAAGTGTTTTAGTGTTGACATCAAAAACTCCATCAAAAACTCATAACCATCTTAATGATTAAACATTTTTCTTTTCTAAATAAAATCTATTGTATATTAGGTTTTAGATTATATCATGGTATTCGATTTGATGAAAGTTGATTGTTTAGGGAGAGGTTCGTTCAGATAAAAATAAAATAATAAAAGGACTTGGGATTATAGAAAGCTCTCGCTAAAGCCAACCATAATGTTAAACTTGAGAGCAAAGATCATTGATGTTTGATTGTATGTCACACTGAAGTATGTGGTTCATTCCCACATTACCACAAAGTTGGCAGCACACGCTCTTATTGAGTGTCATTTTATGCTGTAGTATTACAGTTTCCCTTAACTGAAATTAAAACCCAAACCTATTCCAGCATGACAATGCCCTTTGTACAATCAGTGTATTAAGGGTGGAATGGAAGAACACGATTGTCCTGCACAAAGTCACAACTGAACTCAACCCCACTGAACACCTTCGGGATGAACTGGAACTGGAGCCTCCTCACCAAACGTCAGTGCCTGACCTCACTAATGATCATGTGAAAATAGAATAAATCTCAAATGAGGTGTTCAAAAGACATAATCAGGTGTGAGGGTCAGGTGTCTAAATGTAGTATATTTGGACTAAAAAAGGGTTGAATGCACTGCACTGTGTGTGTGTGTACCTAATAGACCAGAACCTGTGCCAGGAGATTTTTGCTTTGTTTGTAGTGTGTTTGGTAATAATCTGGATTCTCCCAGAGGGTGTATGAAGTGCATGAAAATGATAAAAGTGGTATAACTAAACCTTTAAACAAACACTGGGTTACTAGAAAGGTAAGGAACCTGGTGGTACTGCTGTCATGTGGCTTATGACAACTGTTCCTCTATCAAAATGAACAGCAAAACACCATCTCCTATATCCGTGCATCCATACTGCAGCATTTTCACACCTTTTTTTTTTCACACACCTTAATTTAACATGAATATTTCACGTTTCATGACATCACACCATCTTGCCAATCTACTGGATCCTGCAGATGCTGATGTGGCAAAAAACAAACAAAAAAAACTTTAATCTTCATTAGACTCTGAGTTGATTCACTTTGATAAATTATAGAAAGACTTACTTTTTCTTCAATGCTCCAGATGACTGAAAATGTTCAGAGAGATTGGAAAAAGAGTCTTGTTTCCACTAGGGGATAGCATTCTGTAGACAGCTGTCTTGTGTGAGAAATCCACACACCATTAGCTGGCTAACTGGCCTATAAACCGATATTAGAAAATACAGATGAAGGGAATGTAATGCAATCAGTGGGGAGAACACAGGCGAGTGGCAGCGACTCAAAGGACAACAAAGGTCACTGGTGCCATCTGTGATTTTTAAGATGAGGGCTGGAGTGTCGATTTGCTCATCTAAAGGCGGAATTAGGTTTTTATTTTGTGTTGTAATTCTGTTTTATAGTGAAGCAAATGGTTCTTTATGGATTAGGGACGTAACATAATTCCATTATCCGCATTTGGATTTAAACCTGAAGTGACTGTGGCCTACAACACATTTTTTCTTTCCTATGTGCAATAGTTTTTGTTTCAGTCGTTTTTAAAGTCCTGTTAGCTTAATGCATTCCAACAGATGAACAAATTTCAATTTGGCAAAATCACATTATGCACAGATAGGACTGCATACGAACCAGAGATCAATTCTTCTGCCATAAAATCATTAACATCCCAAACTGTCGCGATACATTTGTTTTTATTGTTTACTCACCTTCTTTCTTCGAGTTGCAGTGAAACCCTGCCAGGTGGTTCGTTCCATCCGTTGCCATTCTAATCCGCTCCACCTGTATCTGATTAACCTGTCTTCCTGCTCTACAAATTCCACAGCCACAGTTCACACTTTGCCAGATTGCTTCATGTTATGTTTGAACGCCCCCCAGCCTCAGTTCTGTTCCTGAAGTTCTGTTCCACTTTACTGAAGAACTTCACTGGAGCACCCAATATCCCAAATGACTTCCATCAGAAGCCTGTACAGTCCCAACCAGTTTACACTGCCTTGAGCCTTATACCTCTTATCCTCTTCACTGTTTTTTTTTATTGTTTGCTGTACATTTGATAATTTGTAATAATTATCCAGAGCGACTTACATTTTTTTTTATTTTTTTTTTTTTTACATCGGAGCAATTGACAGTTAAGGGCTCAACAGTGGCAACTTGTTGGTGCTGACATTTGAACCTAGGAACTTCTGATTTGTAGTCCAATGCCTTAACCAGTGAGCCACTCCTGACCCAAAATTCTATTCAAAATTCAAAATTCAACATTTGAAAATTTTGGTCCACTTTTGTTAAAACAGTTACATAGACATTCTCAGGATAAAGTCATATATTAAAGTAATTAGTAATGTGAATTATTTTCATGAGAATTACTGTACCAATAGGCCTCTTTAAGATTCTTAATTTTTAAAACCCTCTACAGATGACATGAGGGTTAGTCTGCTATACAAACTATTAGCCTAATTTAAACCAGTGCATCCCTGACCCAGCAGTTACCAAGGATAAATGAATAAACAAACACTGTGACAACACTGCTCACAAATAAATTGAAGAATTTGATCTTTCATAAGCTTGTCTCATAAGTTTCATATCCAACAGCACACCCACATAAAAGTAAAATCTTCCACTTACAGTACATGACAACCTGTGAGATCCTAATCCTGATAGACTCTAGACTCTATAACCAGTTTCCTGGCAACTTTTCAGGCAATCGGTTTGCAGACTGTCTGTTTGTACTCTTCAATTTTACAATAACCATCCATAAAAAACAGAAGTGCTCTTTAAAACAAAGAACTGCACTCTGGAAAATGGTTCACTTGAAATATTGTTCATTATTAATTCATGATGCAGGTAGTCACTGTTTTAAGAAGCGCCCATAAGACTCATCTTTAAGCATATTAAACTTGACACTAAATGTATTTTCTTAATAGAAGGGATGTTAATTGGTTAATTGTGCAGTCCAACATTAGGCTACAATCTCTCTGTCTGTCTGTTTCTTTCCTGCACTCTCATCCTTTTTGTGCAGCCTAATTAAACTCACACAATGAGGATATTTGTTCAGCTCTAACAGGATGTCTCCACTTGTGTGTGTGTGTGCAATTTCAGATAAAACATCTCTTCTATTGTAGCTCATGATGTTCACGAGTGGAGTGATGGCAGGTTTTCAGATTGCGAGATATCCATCTACATCGTGAGAGCTATTTAATGCAGATGGAGGGGTTTCTGTGTGCACAGGGCCTGTGCATATAATATCAGCTGGATGTGAATCTAGTGCTAAGGTTCTGGTGCTACCAGACCAAACAGTTGCTTGAATTAAACAAGTGGCACTTTGATTTATGCCCTATGCATGTTTAAAACTAGGTTAGAGTATAACAGGCGATGCTTTTCCAGGAACCAGAGTCATAATAAATATCCAGGTTAAAAACACATGGTTAATAAAATTAGTGCAAAACATCCCTCAACCCTGGAGGTGCAAGGCGGCAGTGCTACTCACTAAGCCACCAAAAATGTAATCATAAAACTGAAAAGACTCTTTGGTTTGTGGCGGCTAAGTGGTCAGCACCGTCTTCTTACACCTCAAGGACTGGGGGTTCAAATCCTGTCTCCAGTCAGTGTGTGTTTGTGTGTGTGTGTGTGTGTGTGGTTTGCTTAGTTGCTCTGGGCTTGTGGGTTTCTTCCAGGTACTCAGGTTTCCTCCAGCAGTCTTAGGACTGATTGGCATTTCCACATTATGTGTAGTGTGTGATCGAGTGTATGGTTTTGCCCGCCAATCGGTTTCTACCCTGTCCAGGATGTACCCTGTCCTAAGTTCTTTGAAATAGGCTCCAGGCCCCCATGACCATATAAAGGATAAGTACAGAAGATAGATGATGGTTTGTTTTCACAGAGGTGCTCCTAAGTACTCTTTCAGGGAAAAACAAAACAAAACATAAGAGAACCATTTTTATAATGCTGAAACTTTAGTTAGCAATGAAGGTACAAACATTCCCTAGTACACTGATAATTCTGTAATTTATTTAATGGTAATAAAATCTCTGCTTATTTGGAGCTTTGTGTGGGGAAGAATAACTCTAATTCCATTTTATTAGCAGTTGCTATTATTCCTTTTTTAAAAATATATTTTTTAAAATCCACACAATGGACAGATTTTCAGCTCTCGTCATATTCACTAATAAAAACAGCATTTAAAATCTCAGATGAATCACTTTGGCCATCAGCTGCAGTGGTGGAAAAGGCTTTGGTTGTGTGCTGGAGAAAGAAAATGAACGTTATGAAACTTTTATCAGGCTGCCTGAACATTCCGTTGTGTGATAAAAAGCCTCAGGACTGTTGCCATCACTCACCACCAGCCAATCAGAGCTCGGGCATGAGACAGTCCGAGGATTTACAGCTCCAGTTTGATTATTGCACTTCAGTAATGCGTACTGACCATGATGTTCATTTGTGGCGCACACTCTTTAAAGAAAAACAAAAGGAAGCCTTGAACTGCAAGTGGAAAAAAGCTCAAGTGGGATATTAAGCACTGTAAAAAAAACAAAGTAGGAAAATCATGAAATATGTTCAAATAATGAACATAGGAACATAGAATTACATGTCCAAAATTTGCTAGCTTACCAAAAAGGCTAACTCATTTGTAGATCATTAAAAATAAAACAACAGCAAACAAAAAAATGCTTCCATTGTGGTAGTGGGAAATGGTTATTTTAAAAACAAATAAGAAAATCTTGTCCTATTATAATCATTGCCTCCAAAATCATCCTCCCTGTAGAACACACAGATGTTTTTTTTAACTGTTCTACCACCATTTCCAGCACAAAATGGCTAGTCCTGACTGCACTAAAATATGAGTGAATCTAACACATGTGGGTAACGCATGTGGGTAATGCTGTTTAATTAATTTAACATAAGGTATTGTCTTCCAATACATATTTTTAGTTTTTTAGCTTTAACTTCAAAACTCTTGTGACCCCAACAATTTTGTTGACTTAAAAAAATAAACACAGTGAAGAAACCAGAAAAAACTTTATTGTTCACAAAACTTCCCCATGGTACAGTATATAACTTTGTGAAGCAAAGTGCAGACACTTGAGACTTTCTCAGAATAAAGGTAAAATAAACTGGTTTAAAATAATAATCCATTAGAACAAACACATTAATAATAACCTCTCTGTTATTTTACAGCTCAAAGTACTTTACAAACTGTGCTGTTATACAAAAATCTTATACAACCAATCCTCTTTAAGAATTCAACTGTGCTGGGATGCAAAGAAACAATAATCAGATAGCAAATTAAAATAACGGGATAATATTAACAAATGCTAATATTAATGATTGATCATCCTGATTGTTTTTCAAGGTTTCTATAAAAACAGACAGGAAAAAAAAAGATGATCAGATACAGTTAAACCTTGGATGGCGAGCATAATTTATTCTGGAAATGTTCTTGTACGCCAAAACAGTCATATATCAAAGTGAATTTTCCCATAAAAAATCATGGAAAAGCAGGTGATTCATTCTACAACCCAAAAATATCGATATAAAAATGATTAATACAAAATATAAAGTAAAAATGGAACATATTAATCTGCACTCTACCTTTTAAAAAGAATCGTGGCTGGTGTAAGGGAGACAAGAGAAAGGAGAGGAAAAGGAGGAGGAGAACGACAAGGGGGTTATTGTATAGGACGACTTTCACTATCACTAACGGAATCTCTGCTATTTGTGGGTGACACAATGATATAGTAAATATCAGATTTAGAGAGAGAAGAACCATTGGCTCAGTGATCATGTGACTCTTGCCGGACAAACCATACAAGTACTACTCGTATCGCAAGACCTTGCTCGTTTATTAAGTTAAACATTTTATTACAATTTTTTGCTTGTCTTGCAAAACACTCGCAGACTAATTTACTCACAATCCAAGGTTTTACTGTAAGTTTGAGTTCAACTTTTTGTGTTTAAATTCATGCTGTATGCATATTATCAGCAACTAAATGCTAGTCATATAATTGGTCACTACGATTTACTTCAATAAATAAAGCATAGGACTAAGACCTAATTACCTTCACAGAACACTAATAAATGTTAAGGAGAGTTGAAGGCAAATGGTCAGGATGCCTGAGAACCCATCTTTCTCGTTTTGTTTACAGTACGTCTTTATCTGAGCAAACTTTCTCATCACTTTATAAACATTGTAATAAGATTTTCCCAATAACTCATTGCCATAAATACTGTATGAGGGGCGTTCAACTCAAACTGGGCGTTTTGATTGTGGAGAATAACAGAACACAGTTACAGTATGTTAGTAAAATCTCCCTTTATTTCTCTATATAATTCCTTGCTACACTAATGCCTTATCCCAGTGTTTCACTAGTGCTTGATCACCATCAAGTCTAATCTAATCTAATCTGATCTGATCTGATCTGATCTAATCTAATCTAATCTAATCTAAATACGTTCTTATATCATCACCAAGACCTGGATCATGTTTTGAAAGGCATTTACTTCATCCACATAAAATAAAAATAAAATAAAAATAAAATAAGAAACAATTATGAAAACCAAAGAGATGTTAAACCAAATCCAGAACAAACTTCTGGAAAAAAGTATAATTTAATCAATCTGAAGCACAAATACATTTGTCATAAAGGAATTTAAAGCAATATGCAAGTGCAGGCTTTCTTTAAATATGGTCAGTTTTCATATAGTAAAAGGACAATAATGCTTTATGCCAAGCCTAAAGTTCAGGTGATTCTTCCTCATCAGCCCAGAGAAATCCATCATTACAATTTGACAAACTTTTAAAAGGCCTTCGTGTGCCTTTGTTTCTATGCATCATATTTCCATAGCGCTCATTTGTGTCAAGTCTCCAACCTCTTTTTTATCCTGTAAAAAGCTTCTCCCATCTCCCAGCTATGAATCTATCGAGTTCTTTATGTGACACAAGGCAGTAATATTATTTCTGTCACTGAATATTATCTAGGATTCATTTAATCTTGCAATATTAAAAATCCAGGTTGAGGCAAGGTACTGCCAATGCAAAATGAAATCAATCTCTTGTCAGGGCCTGAGACGTGTTCATCTTTAGAAACCTGCATGTGTAATTTGAAATTTTGAAAACAATCTTTCAGCATTGCCTTGCATGGAATTATGACCTTTGTGCAGTTACATTTCAATGCAACATTTAATATTAGATAAAAAGTTTCATTTGAACTGCTGGAAACTGTTTAACAATCCAAGCAAGAAGTGCATGAATAATTTACCAGCACCCCTCCTCAACCCTGTGTTGTAGATGTTCAAAGGACAGAAGTAATAAACCACCTGGGATTTTGATACACACTTTGATAACGAACATACAAGACTGTGGCATGTCTGGTCACTCGTGTGCTACTGAACTTCCCTTGGTTTTTAAGTCTCACAATGCTCAAAGGGGAATAGTTTTTCTGTTCTCTTAAATCTGTTGTTCTGAGTTTAGCTTCAAAGTACCCAATCTTTCTGAGAAACTTGATGTTTTATTTTGTTTAGCATTATAAGGAGAATAGCACTGAACTGGCAGGGTAGGAGACCCACTGAGAGAGATCAATATAAAAAAGTCAGCACTATTGAAAGAAATGGAAGGAGTCAATAAGAAAAATGAAGCTATACTTCAGCTTTAACTTTTAGTGAGTGTATAGATCATTTATTCAACTGCATGTATGTCTGAAGTTATGTTAATAATTTTACCAAACCATGAAAATTTCACAGCCGCTTCAAGAGACTGAGTTGAACATGGTGAGAAGTCTGTACTCTGCTAGTTGAATAATAAACTCAATAGTCGCCATACATACAAACTCTGTCCCGAAAGCTTGTTCGAAAGTCCAATTTGTTCGTAAATCCAACAAACACTGTCTAGGTGCTTTACACGGTATAACACTAACATGTTCCATGATCTTGTCCTTGTTCTTTAGATTCATGCTGGTGCTTCAATGATTCATTTGATCCATTCTCCCAATTAGTTTCACTTTTATCACCATCATTATTGCTTAGCGCTTGTTAGCCGTACCAGCTTCATTGCTGCTGCTTCTACTCTTACTTCCAGACATCCTGGGATCCATGTACATGACCACAAAGAATGGACCCATCGTTGGATTTTTATATAGCCTTGGTATATGATGGTATATAGCCTTAATGATACATATATATGTGTATCATTTTATTATAAAATTTATCATGTTTGTTTTTGTCTCTACACGATTCTCTTGTTTTCTTTAACCAGAGCTCTGCTGTGGAGGATTGGATTAGAGGGGTGATTGGTGGACTTTTGGAGCTACTGGAGGAGCAGTAACAATTGTTGAAGTGTGGTTTTGAAGGAGACTGAAGTCCTTGATGGCCTGGGTGACTATGCAGCAGCTTATGATGTTTGGTCAGGTCTGTGCTCTAAACATTGAATTCCTAAAGGACTGAACAGACACCTATAAAGCCATCCAAACAATTTCTATTGGACTTTGAGAGACACACTCCCCTTCTGTCCCCAGATTCACATGCTGAGAATCTCTTGTTTCCATGTACTCCTTTTTTAAGTCTGACAAATTGGAAAAAGTCTTCAAAAGTCAAATTTTTGCTTTTTAACTTTAACTTTTTGACTAGTTTTGGAAGAATAAAGTTTTTTTTAGGGTTTTAATTTTTAGGGTATTGTTAAGCCAACTTTATTTTTTTTAGGTGAAAGGTTGGGCTAAGTCACCTCTAGAGAAATATAATTAATTGAGTCCACATCCAATATTACAGGAGATGACTTTTTGAATTACTATTTGAATTACAAGTTGAGTCAGCTTAGGATTTTGAACTGGGTACACGTTGTGTCAACTAAACTGAAATATGAAATAATTTGTTTGGCCAGCAAAGTTCTCTAAATGTTGAGTAAATTTAAAAAGGTGTGCATCTTGTTTCTGAACTTTTTTATGTTGAAGCTTCTTCTTCTTCTTCTTTATTTTTTTTTACATTGCATGGATGCCGAACATGTGATCTAACCTCTGAAATTAAACCTGCCTGAATTGTCAACCAATCAGTGATCACCAATCAAATAACCACTCAATGATCACCACTTTTTTCATCAAAACATATTCTATGTTTGTATATTCTAAACCTGGTAACTGTTCATATGCAGTGGACTTACTGTAGAGTCTTTTTTCCCCACAGCCGCCAAACTCTGATCAACATGGAGAACTAACCACATGACATTTACTCAAGGACTGTAAAATGAATGTTATCCTGGTTTATGGTGATTCCTTGTGGAACTACAGGAAAACTAATAACCATTGTGTACACTGTGGGGTTTTTTCCAGCCTTGTCTTGTTTTGGGATTATCCAGGATGAAATTTACACAGCGTGTTAAGCTACTCAAACAATAAATGTGCTGCCGAAAAGCTACTTTCCCACACAGCTCATTAAACCCCATGGCAGGTCATCTAGTGTTGGCTAAAACTCTACCTCGGCTAATGGACCATTGTTAACCACTGGACATCTGAGCCAGTGTACACCTGTGGCATACATTGTGCTACAGATGTTAGCCTGTAAACCCATCAGCCTCTCTAAATGTGCTATAATTCTGCCGCTTCGAGTCAACACACACTCTGCCTACATACACTCTGCTCAGAGAGAGAGACAAAAGTGTAAATCAAGAACAGAAACAAGGTCTCAGGTGTGACATATCAAATATTACTCTTTTGGATCATCCGTAATCCCTTCCCTTTCAGTACAGAGTGCATTAACAATTTAAACAAAGACTGAGAATGCTGGAAAAGATAAAATAAACTACAAAGGTGTTCCCTTGAGGGGCTCACCCTGGGACATGCAACAGTGCAGTTTTTGACTTTTTGTCTGAGATTGTTTGTGCTTTATATATAGAAGATAAAATGAATGTGATACTTAACATTAATTTATTTTATGTGCACTGTTCACAAATGTAATTTGAGATTCTGGTTTGGTTTCTTGTTTATATGCATCCTAATATATATATATATATATATATATATATATATATATATATATATATATATATATTAGGATGTATAGCACTCACTTTACCATAAAAAAGTGCTTTAAAATAATAATAATAATAAGTGCATTTTTTTCTTTTGAGTGTCATTGTTCCTGGCAACCAATCATCACTCTTTTCAAACAACCAATCAATGATCACCATTGCTCTCAAATACCAACCACTAATCACCATTTTTTCCATCGTCTAATCACTGATCAACACTTTTTTCATCAACCAATCACTGATCACCATTGTTTAACAACCAGTCATCAACCACCACTACTCCCAGTGGTTACTGATCGATACTGTTTCCAGTCAATCAAATGTTTTTTTTTTTTTTTGTTGTTGTTCGTTATGATGGTTTCAGTTCCGAATGTTCAAGTAACACATTTTACTAAATATGCTAATAGTCTATATCACCATCTGGCAACTTCTAGCAACTTTTGGACCTGGCACTAGCTACTTTCTCCTGCAAAGAGTGGAAGATGTTGTGATTTATGTTTTATTACATGCAATTTTTTTATACACAAGGCATTCTTCCACTTCACTGGATTCAGCCTCTGCCCTCCAAACTACTTGAAATTACATGAAGCGTCCTTGGATTTCTGCGTGTGTGTGTGTGTGCCCTCAATCAGGGCACTAGAGAGGTTTTTCTTTGACTGCCTGCTTTGAGGTGTGTGCTGACAAGCCGCTTCTGGCTGAGTAAGCTGAGACTTCCTGTTCATGTTGAAATTGCCAACCTTATCTTTTTTTTTTTTTTTTTGAGAAAACGTTGCTGGCACCTAAAGGAAAAAAAGCATCTGAGAAAAAAAAGCCCTGAGGCAATGACTCTGATCTATATCTTCCCAGAAGTTGTCTAATTAAAGTGTGGTTCATTATGTACATGCATGGGCTAATTAATCAGTGCTAACAAGAGAGAGAGAGAGACACACACACAAAATTATTGTTTGGCTAGAGTCATTTTTAATTAAACACTTAATCTACAGCAACAATGTGCATTGGTTTGTAAAAGGAAACTTAGCGGAGTTCAGCATTTGTTTTCTTTTTTTTTTTCTTGCGCTTTTTTTGTCCAGACAAACACTGAACATCATGGCGATCATCAGTAAATAACCTTTTCTTTCTAATTTCAAAATTAGAATTAAATTCGAAATTCTTTCTTCGTACTCTAGGAAGCAGAAATATTCCTCTCTATAATAATGATTTTGCTAAGTAATTTTGTTCTTGTTGGAGTTTTTAAAGTCACATGATGTTTCAGAGCTTTTTATACCTGTCCATTAGTGTTATGGACACTAAGTACAGTATATGCATAAATTGGTTTATGTTCTGGAGGTTTCATTTTTTAGTTCATCGTTCTGTTGAAGATTCAATGATGTGTACCATTTCTAATTTTCAATTAACCGAAGCCTAGAAGCACATGTCCCACCCCGCTACAGATCTTCTTCAGCAATAGCAGTTTATTAGCTGGTTCGCAACAATTGCAGTAGCTTATTCACAACAGCAACATTTCAACAGTGCGTTAGCTGTACTATGTACAATGTACCAAAACATTGCTCACAAAAACTCATTGCATTTCTTTATATTCCAAGCATATGATGGCATTGTGGTGTATCTTAAATGCTAATTGCTTTGCGTAACGCTAAATATCATTATAACGTTGAAATAAATGTCATTTACTATTGGATTAAAATGGATTTATTTAGTTATTAATAGTGGTTTTCCTGCTAAATATAATTCATAGAACATTCTCACATCAACCACTTAACATTCGTTAAATTTTATTAATCTGTATGATTCTATCTAAATGAATAAGACCCAAAGTATGCAGACCTTTATACTTAATTTGGCCAAAATTGATATCACACGTTTTTCAAATCCTTGCATATTTTATAGGCCAGATTCCATATGGCTTACATTTGTGATGAATATTGCATCACTTCCTAAAATGTAAAATTAATGTGCTGTGTTAGTTATTACCAAGCAATAAACATTTAATTTCAGCTGTGACAATTTCTAGTCTCCGTGCCGTACACTATAATATATAATTGAAAAATATTGATGAATCAAGTCATTCTTGTCAAAATGAATGTTGGTCCAAGTTTTTAACATCTAAAGCCTGAATGCTGCATTGTGTGAAGAAAGTGAGTTGGATTGGATGCTGGCACACTTTACAGCTGTGAAAAATTGGAAACTCACTAGAGTTTCTTCAGATGAAACAAACATTGTGTAAAAATACAAATGTAAAGGCAGATATTTATATACAAGACAAAGGTGTGCAAAGGTTTTGGTCCATCCCTCATTTCTTCCAAAGAGACAGACTGTCTTGTATTTTTAAATGCAGTCTCGAGAAATTGGTTCTCCAGGCTTCCTGGACTTTTTGGATCTCATTTTCAGTCCAATCTCTGTACCTGTGCAGTTCCAGAGGAATGTTTTGGTTTAAACCACAAAGTAAATAAACCATCTAACTTAAGGCATAAATCAGTGAGAAACAGGTGCAGATGATGACAGATAATCAAGCTGGTTATTAGTATACTGGTGATTGCTGAATGCTGAGTGGTTGGAACAGACGAGCGGGGAAATAAGGTTGCTGCTAAGGTTGTTACCTAAACAATATATATTTTTAAATTATATATTTAGAAACTGTGCAGCATGTCGCAGTAAAATATTTGTTCCAATTTAACCTACAACAGTTAATGAAGAAATGGAAGGTGGCTCAAGACTTTTGCACAGGACTGTATAATACAGTGACAGACAATTAAACGTTACCCTGATATTCATATTCAATTTTTTGCAACTAACTGCAAATAAGCCAAAGAACCAGGCAATTAAAAACATCGTAAAAAGTTGAGTCTGTCCAAGCCTCCGCTCTGTAAAAAAGCAAATGCAGCAGTTTTCTGGAGCTGAGGTAAAAATCTGCAGCATGATGAAAGGCAATTTGAGACATGGATGGCTAACCAAGCACTGTGTCTAAGTCTCTGAATGATTTATAACCCGCAGTGCTGTGCTCACCTGAGCCCTCCAGTCCTGATCACAGGTACCCAAAGTTCTATGTGTACCTTTATCCAAAACTGGAGAGCAGCAATCAAATAATTTACATCAGCTTTCATAATTGAGATTTTTTAAAGAGTACACAAAGACTAAATTACAAACGCAACCATATCATCAGGAAGGCAAACAGATTCATCCTAAGAGTGTTTCCTCCCTTCAGGTAAATGTGATAATATAAATAGTGTGTGCAGGTTCCATCCTGTCCTTTCATTACTGCTGATACATTTTCCACTATACTGTATATAGTTTTGAAAACTGCAGACTTTCCTGAACTGAATGTACAATGGGGTCCAAAGGTCTGAAACCACACACACACACACACACACACACACACACACACACACACACACACACACACACACACACACACAGTCACACACACCCATATCCAGTTTTTATAGTTCAGGCAAAAATGGAAAAATAAGTATCTTATATTTAGTATTTATTTTAAATGATTTCAAATCCACAAATTATAAACTGAAATTTATTTACAATGAGAAATAATTTACACAAATTTTTACATTTGCATGAATACTAGTAGCAGCATTTGCCATTTGCAATGCAAAAAAGTTAGTTTAAAGAAATCATAAAAATGCTAACCTTCTCCTAAGGACCAAACAACAATGCTCCCGCCACCATGCTTCATACATAGCAAATCATTTAACTGGTCGTTTTGAGGGCACCATTACTCTCCATAAAGAAAACAATGTCAGGTACATATTTAACATAAGCTACATAAAAAATTATCTTCCATGTTCATATAATGTATCAAACTATTTGATAATTACCTGACAATAAGGTCGATCAGCTACTGGCCTAATGAATCATACAGTATTTTGCAACTGACCATACACTTAAACATACACTGTGTACACTTAACAGCTATAACATTATGACTACTGACCAGTGAATTTAAGAACAGTGATCACTTATTAAACAACATTGATCCATATCCCAGTAAAAAAAAGAAAAAGAAGTCAATACTCTTCATAATATAAAGGCACTAGAACACCCAGTGAGCCACAGCCTGCCATACACAGGGCCCAGCAGGCAAAGAACCCAAGGATGCCAACTCAGCCTCCAAATTTCCTAGATTTCAATCTCAGTAAGCACTCAGCAACCCACAGAACCCAAATGATACTCTCATATTGTCCTGCTGCCACAGCACACCTCCCCAGAGATCCAGGGAGCTACCCCGGTAACACAAGGGGAACCCAAAACCTAGGTGGTTTTAAAGTTATTGGTTTTAGAGGTATGGCTGATTGCTGTATAATAATGAACTCTCTTGTGAAGCATTTCATCAAACTGTATAGACTGCAGCTTTTCCCTGCACTCACCAACTTCTTCATAATCTATTATAGAATGTCAGAGTAGTGATATGTCTATGGGCAGTTGGCAGGATTTCTGATTACTCTTCAGATATCTGCAAGCTGAATCAATTAAGATGACTAAAGCATAAAGCAGGCACAGAAGCCAAGAAGTATGACACACTACCAATAAAATATAGTACTACTTACTATAGAAATGTTACTTTCCCTAAAAACATACATGCTTCCAACAGCTATAATCAATCACTGTTTTTTTCAGATAGTTTTAAATTCTTACTAAAATGGCTGATATCATGATTGGGGTGTTATTCTTGATCTCACATTAGTATATATACACTTTATTGGTACAGGGTTGGACCCCCTTTAGCCTTCGGAGGAGTCTTAATTCTCTGTAGAGACATTCTTAGGAGATTTGAGAATGTCCTCTTTAGATTGAGATCTGGTGTTTTTGGAGGTACAGTAAACTCATGTGCCCGGTCCAAGAAAGCAGTTTGGATGATTTTAGCTTTGTGAGCATGGTGTATGATCCTGTGAATACAAAGGGATGGGCATGGTCAGCAACAGTACTCAGGAAGGCTGTGGCATTCAAACAATGCTCAGTTGGTACAAAGTGGTTGAAAGTGTGCCAAGAAAATATATCCCTACACCATATCGCCAATGGCAGCCTGAACTATTGATGCAGGAAAAGCTGGATCAATGCTTTCATGTTTTTCTGTACCGTACCATCCAAATGTCGCAGCGGAAATCGAGGCTCATCATTCTAAGCTATTTTTTTTTCAAATCTTCTATTGTCGAATTTTGGCAAGCTTATGGAATTGTAGCATCAGTTTCCTCAGCTGACAGGAGTGGCATCCGTTGTAGTCTTCTGCTGCTGTAGCCCATCTGATTTAAGGTTTGAAATTTTGTGCTTTGAGTTGCTTTTCAACATACCTCGGCTGTAATGAGATGTTCCCCTGCCTGGCCACAAAAAAAAAAAAAAAAAAAAAAATTATGGCATGTATTTAACCAACAAATAGGTAAGAGACTTCTAATTTGAAATGTTATTTAAAAAGCGCAAAATTATCATCCAATATCAAGCAAAGAAAACAACTAAGAAGAACTGGCTTAAGATCTGATGAATTCATAGAGGAAGAATGGAGACTATTTAAATATTTAGTGAAATCAAGTCTTCAAAAAAAAAAAAATCTACAGTATGACTCATGGCTATGTTTAATAGTCAAAGTAAGACCATTTCCACAGAAGAGAATTTAAGGGATTGGGACTAAAAGCCTGTGTAGCCTGTGTAGAAAATCACAGGGGGGGGGGGGGGGGGGGG